>KK121992.1:395485-407036 GCA_000611955.2 Stegodyphus mimosarum
CCCTATCATTACACTAGAGACAACATTCAGCTTGCCGTATTTAAACACCCCCATGTTGGAGAAACATTATGCGTTTAAAAGCCTTTAAGCCTTCTCCGGGACTCAAACGTGGACTATGCAGCAGCCAGCATCACTAACCAGTAAACCAATTAGGGCGGATAAAAGATTGGATTTGGATTAAGGCAAAGCACATAACTGATATCTTTGTAAGGGAAGGAATGCCCTTGAGGAAGATTTTTAAGTAAAACTGGTTCACACCCTCACTCCACATGGAGAAAGCGACTCAGGTTTGCTTAGGTCGGGATTTGAACCTTAGTCGAACTACCACTCTTCAGCGAATTACTGTTCGGGTGCTAGTAGACGTGTTTCTTTTGATCAATTAACCTAACTTAACCGATTCATAAATCCACCAGAGTCCAAATGTTTCCTTAAATTGAAAGAGTTCCTGGTAGTTGATTCTACACATATTCTATATGTCAGACCTTTAGAAACGGCGTACACATTTTTACAGAATCTCTGCACGAACTTATATGGAAAATCTGCGTTCATGTCTATGGAATCTAAACGCATAACTCGATAGAAAATATATCTAAACTTTTACAGAAATCTGTAGAAGATCTCTGACTTAATTCGTAGGCCATAATTCTAAAGGAATTTAAAGAAGTGTTATGTAGTGAAATTCGAGAATTTGTTGACTAGAGAATTAACTTATCTTAATTGTAATGAGAGCTTAAATTGCGCCTGGGACCGGCTCCGGTACTTCTCAATTTTTTAGGTAAATCATAATTTTAGCCGGAGTGCACTGGAGCCCTAAATAAAAGGCTCAAGCACTTATTTTACGTAAGTGAACCAAATTTCTGAAAACAAATCTTATTCTAATAATAGATATGCCTTAAAAATCGATCCTAACTTCCGAATTCTGTCTTTCTCTCGGACACAAACTTTGGTCAGAAGTTGGGACTTTTAATTAAAAAAACTGCGCGGGATGGCAAAGGCTTACTCCTCGCGCAGTGCAATGAATTTATGACAGCGGGATAATTTTTGCTTTTGAAAGTACTGAAAGTAATCATATTGGTCGTGCCCGTGCCACGAGAGTGACTTCCTTTTGCGGAGCTCCTGTAGGCTTTTTGAATGATCTAACCAAATGCGTGGGACCACTACTGTCACTTGTATAGAGGAGTCGTAAATTCGTATTATTCTCACGTTATTATCGTATCGTATTCGGGGAAAATTTCTGCTTGACGTCTAGAATTATATCGATCAGAAAGTCTTGGATTCTTCCTCTTTATTTTCAAAGTTACACTTTTCCCTTTAAATTTCCTTCCATATCCAATCAGAATAGTAGGAATACTGTTTCCAGAATTCTCTCCATTCTGCTTAACAACGCTTTAATCATTTTACCTTTTTTCATTGGTGTGCTGAAAGAATGGTTTTTTTGTTTAATTCAGACGGAGATCGGCTGAGCTACTTCTTCTAGCCTCTGAGTGGAATTGTAATTCTAAACGAAGCTCCAAATAAGACGAAGTCCGATAATTTATTATTTTAATAAAATATAATTAATTCAATAATTTATTAAATTTCTATTTATCTCTTTACATTTCTTTTAATTTTAATTTAATTACTTTTAGTTCTTTTAATTACTTTTTCCCTTCCTTCCAGGACACTCTTCCATAGGGTTCTGGCACTTCCAGTTTTAGAAATTAAACCCTGATTGTAATTATTAGGAAACTAGAATTATTTTAGTGTAATTTTGTTTCTTTATTATTCGATTTACGCTCATGTCCATAAATTAAGGATAATTCGGAGTCACGCGGAAATCGAACTCTAGAATAAATATATCACCTGTAAAATCACTACATACATCTTCAAGAATCATATGCAAATTTCAGGAAGTAACCAGATGACACCGATGGTACGTCACAATGACGAGAGTGTAAGAGAGTGATATATAAGGATTACAGGCAAAGAAGTAAAATTGTTCGCAGGCGCTTTATAAGCATTTCAGTGCAATAACCGAATAGTTATGCCACAAAGCACGCATTTGGATGATTTTTTAGGTGGTAGAATTATCGGCCGTCTGGAATGTGCGCATACCCAACTGGAAGTATCAGACGAACTTGGAATTGCCCAGAGTGTCATCTCCAGGCTTTGGCAACGATTCCAAGATGATGGTAATGTGAGTAGACGTTACAGCACAGGTCGCCCCAGAGTTACAACGCCGAATGAGGACCGGTATTTGGCAGTTACTGCCAAACGAAACAGGCGGATCACAGCCTGAGACCTGTGTCGTCAGCTCTCTTCAGCAACTGGTACGACAATTTCAAGGCAGACCGTGTACAGACGCTTAGGGCAGATTGGTCTATATGCTCGTACACCTGTCAGATGCGTTCCACTTACTGCAACTCACTGTCGCTTGCGGATGGCCTGGAGTAGAGAGCATGCATTGTGACAGTGGGCTTCTGTGATGTTTTCTGACGAGTCCAGGTTTAGCTTGCACTCTGATTCTCGCCGGACTTTCGTATAAAGAGCTCCAGGTACCCGTTACCACCAAGAAAACATCATTGAACGATACCTTTACGGTGGTGCAGGAGTGCTCGTTTGGGGTGGAATTATTCTGGGTTCCAGAACTGACCTGCCTGTTCAAATTGTAACCATGACAAGCCAAATTTAACGGGACGTCATTCTGGAACAATACGTACATTTGTTTCGGGGCGCCATGGGCGCACAATTTGTCTTTATGGATGACAACGCCCGTCCTCACCGTGCAAACATCGTAAGCGAATGCCTTCAGTCGGAGGATATCACCCGTATGGACTGGCCAGCATTCTCACCGGACTCGAATCCAGTAGAGCACGTGTGGGACATGCTTGGCCGGCGAGTTGCAGCTCGTCAACCTCCTCCTATATGTCTACCGGAACTTCGGAGAGCATTGCTTTTTGAGTGGTGTAATATTCCCCAAGATCAGATCGATAATTTGATACTCAGCATGCCTAGGCGTTGTACAGACTGTATTGCATCGTCTGGGAAACGTACAATGTATTAACAATCATACCAACCATGTAAGATTGTTTTTTTGTAAATAGGTTTTTTTTTGTAATTTGCTCCAGGGAGAAAAAATCGCCAATTTTTTTAATAATATCAAACATATAGCATCTTTTTTTGCTCTTTACCTTTTGTTTAATAAATAAGCTTTACAAATAAGTCAAATTAGTTTTGCTTCTAACTCTTCCTTTGCCTGATTTTGCATTATCCTTAATTTATGGACATGAGTGTAATAGGGGTTTTATTTCACTAAGTTTTTATCTCAAAACAAGTGCTTCAATGTTTTTTTTTTGTTGTTGTTGTTAATTTCTAATCGGAAAATAGTGACAAAAAGAAATATTTTTGTATGTAAAAGAAATCGGGACAGCTTAGCAATTTTACTGCGCCATTTCGAGTTTTCAGAGTCTTGGAATGTTCGAGAACATTCCCTATTACCTTACCTTACTGTGGAGGGGATTAAGTACGTGTTCTCCTTGAATAAAGGTCAAGGGTTAATGTAAAGTTTCTTGGGAAGATCAAGGATATTTCTTGGAAGATTGGTATTGGGTGTGTCCAGATTTGGCTTTCTGGTTTACTAGCCGCGGCTGCGCCAGGTTGTTGTTTAATCGATTTCGCGGAAAATTGGTATTAGTCGTGTTTAGGGGGTAGGAAATTCTGAGATTTTTGGTATCTTGGTTTTTCGTTATCGCGCGAAAGGGGTGCGTAATCTCGTCACTTTGTGCTAGTTAACCGTAAGTAGATAATCTAAAAATGCTTCCGGATCAGAATTACCGTTGGGAATTCTGGAGAACAGAAGACGTTTTCGCTTGTTTCCCCGTTTCGGGGAGGTTTAGATAATGCGCTTTAATCCTCTAACTTTTCTAGGAAGTTAAGTGAACTGAAATCAAGACTTTTAGCCGAGTCGTAAGGAGTATGTGATCTCGTCACTTTGTACTTATCTTCGAGAGGCAGATGATCTAAAAATGCTTCAGGTTAAGATTTTTTCCTCTGAGGGTTCTGGACGACTGAAGTACTTTGTGAATTCTCAGTTTTGATAGAATCTGGGAAAATGCTTCCAAAAAAAATTAAAAGGGGTCAGGAAGGTCAGTGAGCTAAACTTAAAGAATAACTTCCTCCCGACTCATGATAGAGGGTTCGTGAACTTGTTGTTTGAGATGGTTTACTCGAGGGGAACAAAAGTTACTTTCTGTTGGCCTAGTGCCTGATGATGTTCATGATGGATGTGAATTGTGCCTATAGGCCATTTTCATCTTATAGTACCGTACATGTCGGCGGTATCCATGAGCGTGTTCGTCAGATTCCTTGTTCTACTGCTTCCGAAATCCGGACTTTCCTTAAAATGTTGTGTTGCGTTTACTTCACAAAGGTTGGCCAGTTTCTGCCGACATCCTCAAGGAAGTTTCGAATAAATACTTCTGTAGTGATGGTCGTACCGTTTTCCTTTTACTGTGTATGAAGTCGACCAAAGGAAGGACCCCGTTTTCTTTCCTATTTCAAGTCATTTGTTTAGAGAAGTGTCTTCCAAGATAAGTTCTTCAGTACTATTATATTCCTGTTTAAGTCTGCTTAACGGATTAAATTTTGATGGATAGTAATTTTTGGTGTGTTCTGCTGATTTATGGAAGTAATCTACTAAATTTCTGTCTAAGAACAGATTAGAATTAGTGTTGCTATGTTAAAAGATAATACCTCTTTCGCCTGTATGGCTGAGGATCAAAAATCTCATTTCAGAAGTAAAATTTAAAATTCCTTTCTCCCTGGAGAATATGTGTGTTAAAATGCGAAACGTTATTCTGTAATAATTCATTATAATTAATCAGGTTCATAATTTTATAATTATTTAATTGAGTATCCATTGCGTCTATAAAATTGCTTAGCGGAATATTTTTCGTGTAATAGTGTAAGTCAAAATTTAAACGTATTAAATAAATCGTAATAGTAAGAGCTGAAGTGAGTCTGTCAATTGTTTATTTTATTTTAACTTATGATATTGCAATACGTTCATTTATTTAATGGTCATTTGATATCTTTCAATATGTTAAATTAGTGCTTGAGTATTTTACTTTAATAAGTGCATGGCCATTTAACCGGCGCGAACCCGGAATTCTGAAACACAACGCGATGTTACTCTATATTCCGTTCTAGTAAGAGTGATAATTAAGGTGATTCCCACTTATTTATAAGAGTAATAATTCTTGTGATATTTGTCTGTTAGTTATTCTTAGTACCGAATGATTTTAGGTACCATCATTTTCCCTTTTTATATTTAACATTTTTGGTACTGTAACCAGTTTTAGTACAACAAAATGGTGCCGTGACCAGGATTTTGTCCGCCACCATTGGAGGTTGAGGATTATTTTTTGTATTTGGTCGGCACTGTAGGGTTATATGTAACAGAAGTTTTACTTTGGATGTTTTTATAAAATTCTTAAGACTTATCATATTATATTACTGCCTTACACAGGCGTAGTCAGGATCCGAGCCAGGGGAATGCAAACAACTTTAGATTTAGAAATTAAATTAGGGCCGGACTGAAATGAGTGCCCGCCAGTAGTCAAGTAAAACGACAGCTGAACATTAACAATTCCTAGCAATAACATGAATTCGAATCTTGGCGAATCAGCTTGTATGACCATTTTCGAGTTTCGTGGTTTTTTGGATGTATCCGAGTAAGATGAGTGCTAAACAGTTCTTCTTAAAAAAATCCTTCATGAAGACATCTCTTACCTTTCAGCATATACCTGTTATCGAATTATCTCATGTTTTACCCCAGTGAAATAAAGAGTAAATAAAGAATTAACTCGAAAACATGAGTAAACGGACTGTTATAGTTTGGGGAATAATAATAAAAAGCTTTTTGAGCTTTCATTTTGGAGCTAAATCTTTCTAGAACTTTCTACTTATTTCGACGCTTCTTTCTTGAGCTAACTTTGTCAGGACTGAGTGTTCTATGCATACTTTTGGCGAACATGGTCGTGATAGTATCAAGTCCTGATCTCGAACAGTGAGCTGAATGCAGCTATGTTCTGTGCTAGAATAATTGTGGTTAAGTGGTAGAATAACTGCACTTAAGAAGGATTTAAAATCCCCTTTTATTTAACCAGTATTTACAGCTACTTCCCAACTTGGGAGGGATAACAGAAAATAATGACCGCCACTTGGGTCTAAACTGAACAATCAAATACTTTAAAATAAAGTGAATAGAAGTTAAGTAGTCGTTGCTCACAGAGCTATAAACGCAAGGTTGGCCTCTATGCTAAACTATTAATGGTGCGTAGCAAGATTTAGCTAATGCTAACGCACTTAGATTTCTTCAATAAGTAATAGCGTAACAGCGCTAAGGCTTAGAATTTAAATACTAGCTGGTCAGGTGGACGTCAAACAGAGCCGCAGTGATCTGAGACTAAAAGCTCTCTCACACTGAGAAGTTCCTCGCTAACCTTTAAATACAAACTTGGCTCTACTTCAAATTAGCATAAAGCTGAAACGCGTGCTCATTCTATCGGGAAGTTGAAATAAGAACTTACAGGAAAGAGAAAATTAACATAAAACTTTGTTAGTTTAAACTAAAACCTTACAACTTTCGATGTACATTCAACATATGCAAGGTGATCATATTTAAACTTGACTTATTCAGATCACTCTGTAATTGTAACTAAAATGTGGACAGGCAATTCGAAACATGCACTGAAAAATTCTGACAAAAATCATCCGCTAGGAGGCACATTGCATTGAAATACAAATAAGCTGCAATATACTGAGATGCCAGACCTTTCATTAACTCCTTGTAAAGACTACATTTCCAATATTCCTTTACTTGTTCTTTAAATTTTTATTTTTAACTTTTTACTTTTGTTCTCATGTTCATTTGTTCTGGTTCTTACTTTAAATGTTTCTTCTTTTTTATTATATATCATTGTTCTTGTATGATACTTGAGCTGTTTCATATGTTTGGATTGATCTTTTATTTAAAGCCATATGTAACAACACAAATAAGCTACAAATTCCAACACAACTATCGTTTATTTGTTACAGACTGTTTAGCTATATCAAGCACATTGTTCGATGTCGGACCCCTCATTAAAGTGTAAAATGTGAAGGCGATGAACAATATGTTCAACAGCTGATCCCAGTGATCTTTTGCAAATGCAACATTATATGGTCCATCAAGGTCAGCCATATTCCTCCGATAAGCCACGCACTTTAAATAGCACATAACCATAAACCAGACAGAATGAGACTGGGAAAACGGGTCGTTTAAGAAGTGGAAAATGAACTGCTAATGCCCCTATCATCGGTAAAACGTTGCAGCAAAAATCGGTAAAATATTGCCATGCATAGAGTCCATTGTGTGGAACAGCATAAAATCGAAGTTGCAAGGTAATGTCGCAGCTGAAGAAGTTACAAGCGAAAACATCGTGGAAGCAAATGTCCGGAAGAAAACAATGCAAGGAGAAAACGTCGTCGAACAAGACTTCGTGGGAGAAAAGAAAGCAGAGAAAACATCGCACTTGTAACCCTATCTTTGTTTCTAAATTAACAAAAGGACAGTTTATCAATGGTGAAAGATACCTTGATTAAAAGATGATAAATTAAATAAATGAAATGTTTATTTTTATACAACCTCTGTAATGCTATGAGAATGGTTACAGCCGAAAATATCGCAGCAGACAAAAACATAGTGCAGAAAACAACGCAAGGGTGAAAATGCTGCGTGGCAAAAAAGAAAGCAACGAGAAAATATCGTGGTACAGACTATCATGGTCAAAAATAAAGCGGTTCCAAAACTTCGTAGTTTAAAAATATCGGAGTAAAAAATAAAGCACTCACAGATCATCACATGATGACAATATCGCAAACATGCGTTTTCCAGACTCTAAAAGTTGTAAATGCATATTAGCATAATGATATGTGAGACAAGGAATGAGGAATATTTTTACTTCTGTGCTTCATATTTTTGAATTAAATTATTAATTTTGAGGGAAAAAAGTAAGACTTAAGCATTCAAAAACTTAAAGTGGGTAGAAAAGTAAATCTACTTATAACAATTAATAGAATTTTGGCTTACGTAGTAACTAATATCAGTCATTAATTATTAAACTTTTATTAAGTTTTATTGGAATTTTCTCATGAAAAATATAATCTAAAAAAGGATTAAGAAAAGAAAGATGAGTAAGTGCTCGAAGTTACCTCTATAAAAATTGTTTAGTTAATTATGAAATTATCAGATTATTTCTTTTCACCTTTATTAATCCGATTATTCTTTCAGTGAAAATTAAATCTTGTTTTGTTTCAGTTAATTCGTCTTTTTAAATAGTCATTCACATTTTCATGTACAGAGTGCAGTTAATCGTTTGGATGCTGATTTGTTATTTATGATGAAACGTATGAGCTACATAATATTTTAGTAGGGGATTTAGATTTATTGAATTATGACAAAGCATACTAGCGCTATCTGCTTAAGAGGAGGGATTCCTTTGTGGAGGACGTTTTCAGGAACTGGCTTGCATCGATGTCATCCATTAGGAAAACCAAGAAAATCTCATGCACCCACCTCATTTGCCTGATCGAGCTATCAGTGTTCAGCAATTTAACCCCGCTCGTTCACTGTTGCTGACCAGTTCAGCAGAGAAACGTTAACGGAAACTAGTTCTTTACGTCCATCGTTACGAAGACTCGAAATTTAAAAATATTCCTCATTCCTTCTTGCCCTCACAAATGCTTATAGGAATACGCAATTAAAACTTTTAATGCTTGAAAAACGCATGTCTGCGATGTTATCATCATGCGACGATTTGTAGGTGCTTTATTTTTTATGATGATATTATCGACGATGATGTTTTTGAACTGAAAGCTTTATTTTCGACGATGGTGTTTTGTACCACGATGCTTTCTTTTTGTCTTTTCGATGTTTTCTCCTTGTCCTTCTTTCGCACACGATGTCTTGGTGTCTTGGTCGACGACGTTTTCGTCTTATGACGTTTTAGCCCGCCATGTTTTCGGCGCAGATGACAATGGTCAAAGATTACAGTGGAAATCGAAAGCTAGCTGAATATTCCAGACAATATGAAGTATCGTATGGAATTGTTTCTACCATCTACCTGCGAACATACCAGTCGAGTTAATATACCGTTATCCATCCTCCAATCTTCTTCATATTACGTTTATTCCTTACAGGTCGTAGGATGACATATCATGTTCATCGGTTTTGTTAACTTCAAGGAAAGCACCGATTAAAGTTAATGTTTAAAATTTACAGCACGTCTGCTCTTTTGATAGGGAACGAGGTTTCAAACTAAGCCAATACTCCCAACGTCACTCCAAATTAAAATTCAGCAGTTTAGACCAAATTTCGAAACCAGGTTTTGAGTCTTCAACAAACCGGACTTTCTTGAAAATTTTCATATACAGTACTTGCAATGATAATATAATATTATACCCACAAATATTTAAAATTTCGAAGAGGCCTTTCATTTATTTAGTACTAATATTTTATCTTACATCCTTATTTTAATAATTTTTTCCGTCCATTCGGTAGAGCAGAAAATAATATTTCGAATAAATTAGCTGTGACATATTTTCTGAATCGAAATATTTAATTCTTCGTTGTTAGCAACAGTATAATTTTTAAGGGCTAATTAGTATCTAAATTGAAATTTTAGCAGGCTTTTAAATCGTCTATTAATTACGTTAACAGATGGGGGAATGGAAGAGTTTACCGCATCTTAAAATGTTACCAAGATTTTGTTTCATATTTGTCCCTAGTGTAAAAGGCAGCAGGTTAGAAAAATATATGTTGCAATTGGGCATTTCTATTTAACTGTTTCTTTAAAAAATCACTAATTAATATTTACACATTAGCTTTTTTTTGAAATGAAATACTGCTTGGTATATGATAAAAGTTATGTTCAATTTGAAAAGAGAGAATTTCCAAACTAAAATTAAATTTTCATCTCGCACGTACCCAGACCTATAGAGGATAATTCAAAAATATATAAGGTTAGATAGATGGGACTGAAAGAAGTTAATGTTTGATGGAATGTGTGTGCACGGCGTTGTTGGCATTGTTGAGAAGTAAGCAAAAGCCTTTTGCTGGCAGAACTCATATTCCCTATGCGTATTTCGAACGTATGCATCTAAATATGAACTTGGAATTCTCCGATATTCATTTATCTATGGACCTGCGGTTAAAAAGGAACACCTACCTAAAGGAAGTATGGAGAATAGTTCGCCCTTTGAGCAGTTGCTCCTTTTCCATCTCATCCGTACATAAAATGCATATCGGTAAACTACGTTCGTGCAGCGACGCATACCACTTGAAATCCTCACGAAAAGTAACAATTTACTCTAGAAATCTTTTATTTACTGCTAACAGCACCCTCTACCACCTCAATGAGCCATTCTGTACATTTCATTATAAAATCTATTTATTTCGGTCCCATCTACTGGCCTTTACATTTTTGTGCGATATTTTTTAATCGCCCTGTATATGTTATATGTATTGTATTTAGTTAAAGATCAGCTTCAATCGTTGTTTAACAGCAGTATATTCCTTTCATATTCCCGTAAATTTTTATGCCAATTAAAGATTATAAACTACTTTAAGTTGGTACTTAGTCAGTCACATTGTTTCAATACACGTTTTCTAATTTGTATCTAAAATTTTCTTTGGTGGAAATTAAAAGAAAAATTCTCCAAAACATCTTTCTGTCTGTTAATGATGATAATTACAATATATGCATTAAAAATATGTGCAGCTGCTGTAATATTTTGATTGCCGAATTAACGAATGCAACAACCGTTCAGTATCGGTGAAGGAACTTACTTGTCTTCTCCAAAACGAGGGGAAGAAAATTCCAATAGCCGTCATACAAAGCAAACTTGCGGAAAGCATGCCTCGGAGGGTTGAGGTTCTAATTCCCGCTTCTGGATTCTCTACCAAGTATTCAGTATGATTTGGTAGGAAGTGTATATTTTTATAGCAGTGAAGGAAAGCGACGGAATGAGTGAAGAAACCAATATTGAAAACAAATGCAAACATTGGACGAAAATGTTTGGGCTCCAGTCCATGCAAGTGATTTTAGACACCTTCAACGAGTTGTTATATTCTGCTGCATATGTTCTTTGTAACTCTAAATCCTGAAGGGCTTTGCCACTTTCTACAGTCAGAATGTCGTAATAAATAATATTAAGAGCTTGCAAGAATTTCTTTTCCCCTTCTCATTAATCCTGCAAAGAGATCTGCGAATCTAAAATGCACAAGCCCTAATTTTTCCCAAATAAGCTTCCCCTGATTACCTAAGGATACTGAGGAAATGATATACTTATTTGTCAACTAATAAAACAAAAAGCTAATAGTGCTCACAGAAAACTTCTGAAATTACAACCAATTATTCTGTTATTCATTTGTACCTTCTAAAGTGAGACTAAATAAAAAGCTATCCCGACTCAAGTGACAAGCCAAGTGCCTTTTTTTTTTTTTTTCATTACAAAAAGGGAGGGAGGGGAA
>KK121992.1:415579-445083 GCA_000611955.2 Stegodyphus mimosarum
CCCCCCCCCCCATTTCGCTGGCGTCGCAATCCATACAGGTATTTGATCGATGCATGTTTATGGCGACCTCTATGGATCACATTATTTGATAATGTCCGACTGTTTCGAGAACCCAGGACTTCTGCCAAAGCTAAACTAAAAGGATAATTTGGAGGTCTCTATGTCTTAGTGCAAAATTAATGTGATTTATTTTAGCTCAAAGGCTAAGGAATATTGATTAAATTAATATAGTGAAACCTTGAATCACCAGAGTATTTGATTCCGAATGAGTTATCTGAAAAATGGGTACTGCAGGCCATGGCCCATTAGAGCTGTTACGCCACTGAGTTTAGTTTTAGTTTTAATTTAAGTTATCTGAAGAGTAAACGTCTCGGATGGCAATCGATGTCTCGAGATACGAACAATCAAATTGACAACAATCGATTTTCAATTGTGTTTTGAGGTAATCTTAGGCCACAGAATTAATACTCGGGGAATTCAAGAAACATTTTAATATTATTTTTGTTGCTTGGCTCTTATTACCAGAACCTGACAGTAAGTGACTTACAGGACCAAGAATTCGGCTTGGGGGTAGTTATGGTTAGAATATGTTATAGGCAGAAATTTTTAAGCCTTTGACGCTGAGGTTTTCTTTGATCCAAAAGGGCAATTTGCCCAGAAGGACTTAATTTCGTTTTCGCATTTTGCGTTGGATTCACTTTTCAAATTGTTGCAGCCAAATATTAGGGCCCTGTATTTTATTTAAAGAAATAAGATAATAAAGAATCTGCATAAATGTATATGTGTTTTTCGCATTGTGATAAAACAATGGTACCTAGAACCATACAGTTTTGAATAACGTGCGTTTCCACCCGAATATGGGCATCTGGAAGCCCAAATATGGAATTTGGAATTTCTTTTATTATGTATTTCGTATACTGTAAAACTTTAACAAATTTTTAATTAACATAAAAAACTCAACGATTTCAAAGCGAGCAATGCCAATATTGTACGAAAAAAAAATTGTTTTTTATCTCCAGCGCGTGAGACTGACTGTATATGGGAAATTCTAAAGATATGCTCATTTTAAAATTATGTTGCGATGTTGCTGTTGAACTGAATATTATAGTTTAAGTGCGAAGAAGATGATATTAAATAAATAAAGGTAACACACAAAACGTTAAAGAAACGCCCCTTTGGGCGTAATGTAAAATCTGAAAGCTCTCAGATCTTCTTAGTCCAAAGGGGCTTTGTGCGTGAAGGACTATTGTTTTCGTTTTGCGATTTTGCATCGGAAACATTAAAAGTCCGAATCACTTTTCAAATTGTTGCCACAAATTATTGCAGCCCTGTATTATATTTAAAGAAATTAAATAATGAAGAATCTGCATAAACGTATATATATTTCTCCAAATGTGATAAAGCAACGATACCTAGAGCCATCCAATTTTGAATAACGTACGTTTCCACCCGAATATGCGCATCTGGAAGCCCGAATTCGGAATTCGTTTTATTATCTATTTCATATTTTGTAAAACTTTAACGAATTTTTGATGACCAAACTCAAACTATTTAAAAGCGAGCAATGGCAACACTCTACGGAGGGGAAACCCTTTTTATCGACAGCGCTAGGAACTGTTTATTGGAAATTCTAAAGATATGCTCATTTTAAAATAATTTTGCGATATTGCTGTTGAACTGAATTTTATGGTTTAAGTGCGAAGAACACGATATTTAATAAATAAAGGTAACACAGAAAAAGTTAAAAAACGTCCCTTTGGATGTAATTTTAAATCTGAAATCTTTCAGATTTTTTTTTTTTTTTTAATATCTATAATACTGTGTGTCTAGACAAGGCAAAACCATAAGTTCGGATATTAACACTGAAGGTCTGAAAGGGTCCCTAGAGAGGCATAAATATGAGCTAAGAAATGGAACAACTTCAGAAGTAGGAACAAAAGATAAAGGAAATAGAGGAAGTATCTTCAGAGAAAGAAAAATGTATAGAAGACAAATTTAATTCTTTGAGCCTGCGAAATTTGCGTAAAATGGGGTAAAGTACAAAGTTTGAAAAAAATGTTGCAATCTTGATATAGCAGTAGCGAGCTACAGCACTAACATTTTCAGTCTTACTGTTGAAATGTTTCAAAATATAGACAACAAATGGCATTGTAATGATTTTGACTGAAGCAGAAGCGTAATGAGTCTACAGCAGAATAGAATGCTACTCACACACAAATAAAAAAAAAAAAAAAAAACGAAGATGTCCGAAAAAGACAACAGCGGGATCTTTTGTGAACGGGGAATAATTATCCTAATAATAACGTCATTTTCTTTTCTTTTTGTCAAGACTTTATGTTGCTCACTTTGTTTCGTATGAATATGGTAAAGTCAAATTAAACTTTCGTCCCCTTTATCTGTTTAATATTGTGTTTACCTTTCTTTCACCTTTAGATTTAATTATTTTCATTAGTTTTATGGTGTAAGCTTGTAGTAGTAAGAAAAGAAAGTAGTGTAGCAAACAAAAAAACAGTGTAGCAAACTTAACATAAGCATTCGTCTTTGGTCCAGGAACGGATTTATTCGTTTAGGCATTAATTCTTATGAGGAAAACAGTTACGAATATTTCGGCGTTCAAGAACGAATTCAATCCTTGAATCTAGGTTTCACGGTTGTTAAAATTTTCGTAAAACATAAAATCTTTTTGATTAATAGGACAATGAATGCTGAACTGTTCCAAAACTGGCACATCTGACAACTTTGTTCTAAGGTAATGAAGAAAAATTTAAAAAGTTTCATTATGGTTCCCAAATTAAAATGTAATAAACATATGAATATTGACATATAGTGTAATAAAAATTTGTAAATATGCACACCGAGTTTCTATCTAATTTTGAAATTTTCAGTTTCATACGTTAAATAGATTTGAGTAAATTTTGTATTCTAAGTTTTGATAACAAATAGATATTCAAAACAATTTTGTAGAGACATTAGGTTATTTCGAAGCAGGAGACACGAAAACTGAGCAACGCCTTCGCCGAGACTCGAACCACGGACCTCTCGAATACATGCCGAGCGTGCTGACCACTGCACCACGAAGGCATGAGAAGAAGGCGGAAGAAATAGCTAATAATTTAAACACAAATATCTTTGAAAATGCTATTTATATCATAAAAAAGTCATTAAAAATAATATGTTTACAATACGTAAACAAATTATTTTATGCAAACTAAGAATTGGAAGCACTTATTTTCGGAAACAGATTAAAAATAGTTCTACCAGTAGTTAAAATTGCGATAGATTTTTGTGTCGCCTTATAAATAATTATCATAATGTCTGCAGAGTGACTGCAAGTTTCTAATATAATTGCTGGGAAATAAATGACCTGCATTTTGAGTCTATTTACTTCAGTTATCTTGGATTTGTATGCACGAATTGTACATTTTTATATCTTCAGTTTTCTTAAAGAGGAAAATTTGCTATTTGATCTCGTCAAGAGGAAAACAAAGCACATATTTAAGTGTATAGGATTTTATGCTCGTTAACCAAGTTACCTTGTTGATTTCGCATACGAAAATATCTTATAGAATTCTATAAAACATCCAGTGTGAAACTTCTCTAGAATTTTTTAGAATTACGGCCCACTTTTCTATAAAATAGACCAGAAATCTATAGAATTCCATAAAATTTTAAATACAGCTTCTACAGAGTTATGTGCAGGGATTCAATGCAGGGATATGTGTAGGTATAGAGATTTGAGAAGAGATTCTACAAAAATTTGCACAGTTTCTAAAGGTCCCACATATAGAATGCAACATAATGTGCATGAAACGAACTGATTGAATTCTACTGAAAATATCAGATATAGTTAATAGAAAACTGGTCCATAATTATGAAGTATTCTGAGCAAGTTTCCTAGCTGTAATTTTTGTAAAAACATGCTATAGAAGCGTTTGAGAATTTCAAGTAATTATAAAATCAATTAAAATTTCTTTTGAGATCAAAGATAATAAATTAGATTTTCATTTTTTGAGTAGAATTTTTTCATCTTCTCTAAATTTTGAAACGATCTATGGCATGAAAGGAAGATTGGAGAATAAAACTTTTGGAACGGATGGGTGATTTTTTTCCTCTAACAGGAAATGTTAATATTGTCTCGATTTAAATTTTTTTTTGAATAATAATAAATGCAATTTAAATCATACATAAATTTAATTAAAATTAGGAAACTATTTCTCTAATCAGAGATACATATACGATAATTAACATCATTAATTTAAGACTTAAAATTTTATAATTAACAGAATAAATTTAATCTTTTTATTGATTTTATATTTTAAATTGACTTTACGCTTTTACAAGACTCACCTTTTTGTATTATAACAGTACTGTTAAAGACATTGTACAAAATGTTGCATAAATTTAAAAGCTAAGAATTGTTAAGCTAGAATATTCAACTTTAAGGCAAAAATTCCCATTCAAAGATGATTTAACACTTACTAATAAAAGGTGCTAATTTTTGCTCTTCAAGAACTGTCCATTAAAACCTGAAAATTTGCCTTGATCATAGTTTGGAAACTTTGCTGGTTTCTACAGAATACCATTATAAAAGCTTTATAAAATTTCTACAGAATTTTATAGAATAGTCCTTCTACAGAAGATTACCTATAAAGTTCTATAGGAATTCCAATATAGTTTGATCAGCGTTTATAAAAAAAATTTTGTTGATGTCTCTACTTTCGTCAGTTCCCACAAGAATGCAAATTAGTGCAGTTATCGACAATGTATGAAGCGCAGGCATTCTATAGTATGTCTGGGTAATATATAGTATATATGATAATATATATGATATATATAATGATAATATATATGAGATTGTCTTGAGCAGTGATTTTGTGGACAGCTTTAGCACCTTCGTCTTTAATTCTAAACAATTTTATGCCCTCACAGACAGAATGCTATTCGTTAAAGTCCAACGACAAATTATATTTCCTTAGAAAGTCTAAACCGAGCATTTAAGGATTTTTAATATTTACTACATATGCCATATGATGGTAGGGGGCGTTTCCGGACACAGTTTGGAGGGTAACGCAGGGCGGCGTCTAGATCAGGTTACCTTCCAGTTGTTGAGCCAAATCTTTTCGGATGACGGTAGCATTAGCTCCTGTATCGATGGCTATATTGAAGGCACTAAATTCATATACCGCATGACTCATTTCAGAAATCTCAAGTGCTTTAAAATAGAGCTTCTTATTATCTCACAACATCCATTTTGCAAGATGGCCGCTAATTTGTTTCCCGTGTCCTTGCTGGGGAGCGGTATTATTTTTCGTGTCTTTGGTTTTTCTGCAGTTCCATCGTACGTGGCCTTCACCGCCGCATTCACAGCACTTGAGGGTCGGTTTGTTGCCACTCTTATTTCGCCTCAAGACATTGACTTGTCTGATTCAATCGTCTAGACGAGCAGTCGCTTCATCCACAGGCTCCTGGAATTGAGCAGCTCCTACTGAGTGGAAGTCTCTACTAATTGTTTGCTGGACTGCCTCGAATTTTGGGGCATACATTAAAGCGCTTTTTAAACCCTCGATAACCGCCATTCTCAGGGCTTTCTCTATTTCGGGATCTCGAATGCCATCGATGAAGTACTGCAGGGAAGATATTTCCCTTGTTTCTGTTGGGCAAAGAAAAGAAAAAGCGAGGTGAGACAGCCTTTGAACATCCGTCATGAGTTCCAGGAGTGTATCCGTGAGATTTTGTTGGCGAGATTTTAACTGAAGTCTGCTATAGTCTTTTAAACACTTTTCCCAAAAGCGCAGCTCCAACGCAATGAACAGAGCTTCGAAGTCTAGCCTCTGGTTTTCAGAAAGAGTCTGAAGGATATCCACTGCGTCTGCTCTCACTGAAGCGGCGAGATGGCAGGCTTTAGCTTTCGAATCCCATCCACTATACAGGCACTACAGAGAACTGCTTCTTGTTCACTTGCCAGGAGGTCTTTCCATCACATGTGGATACCTTTACAGGGGGCCGGGACAATACACTTTCAAATTTAAAGGCGTTAGATTTCTGACCAGCTGTCGTTATGTACCGGGTGATCATAATTAAATTGACAGTGCTCACAGTGTTCTGGAGCGCGCTATATTTGCGAGAATGACGCCACATTTTGTAGGAAGATTAAACAAGACGGGGGACGAGGGATTTTTCGAAAAAACAAATTAGTTCCAAAAGTCATCGCTAGGGGAATATTTGGCGCTGTGTAATAGAAAATAGAGTGTTAACAAATGCAAATTAATACAGAATAAAATTACCTTTTATTATGCACATTTTCTGATTTAGTTCAAGTGCAATATGGCATCACTTTTAAAAAAGCGTAAAATCTACATAAACACCGATAAAGTCTCGTGATCTGCAATATCACGTACGCTGAGCAGCAGAAGAAGTTCTTTATTCAAATTTCACGTTACATCCATTGGCACAGTGCCAGCTGCTTGGGTTTTAAAAGGCAATGTGTTACGTTTCGAATCAATCGGATTGAAAGTTTATGTGCAATGTCTCCTTCTTTAGTCGAGCGTGCATTACTGGTCAAATTCTTTTACCTCAACCAGTGCAACGCGCCAGCCGCTCTTCGTGCTTTTAGAACGCACAAAAAAATGCGTAAAGGTAACGGTCCTGTGTCAGTTAATGGGCTAAAAGCAGTGAGTGCGAAGTTTGAGAAAACAGGTTCTCTGAAAGTTCAGTCAGGCAGAGGACAAAAATTGTACCACAGGATACAATCGAAGTAGTTGCCACGGCGATTGTCGACAGAGGACCAGAAAATATTGCTGCCATCTCTAGCGCTCGTGGAGTAGCTCGGAATATGGATATGCCTTACAGTACGGTATGGAAAATCTTACGAAAAATTATCAACTTCTATCCGTACAAGATCAGCCGTGTACAGGAGTTACTGTATCCCGACCATGATAAGCGACTGACTTTTGCTCTCACCTTTCTTGACAGAATGGAGGTTGATGCTGCTTGGCCGTGGAAAATCTTATGGGGAGACACGAGGCCCACTTTTACCTGAATGGAACCGTGAATACCCAGAACTGCCGAATTTGGGATGACAAATCACCACATGCAGTCACAGCAATTCCCTTACATTCACCAAAGGTAACTGTTTGGTGTGGGTTCACAGCGGTATTTATCGTAGGTCCATTCTTCTATGAGAACATTACCCTGACAGGACCGGAAACCTGTTCTGTTACCGGAGAGAAATATCGCCACATGTTGAACAGCTTTGTCACTCCGGCACTTCAGCAAAGACAATGCCTGGGGGAAATCATTTTCATGCAAGATGGTGTCCCTCCACACGTTGCTGTACGGATGCAACAGATGCTACGACAGAAATTCACAACAGAAAGAGTCATTAGCCGCTACTTTCCAACTGCATGGCCACCTCGGTCGCCTGATCTTACCCCATGCGACTTCTGGCTATGGGGTTACCTTAAGTCCAAGGTCTATCAAGGAGTGGCCCAGGACCTGGCTACGTTGAAGGATAACATATTACGGACTGTACGGGAGATTACTGCAAACATGTTACTTTCTGTTGTTGTGCATACTGTGCACAGAATGCAATATGTGATCCACAACAACGGCAGCCACATTGAACCTCATTTGAATGCAAAATAAAAGGTAATGTCCGTATTGATTCGCATTTGTTAACACTCTATTTTCTATTACAGAGCGCCAAATATTCCCCTAGCGGTGACTTTTGGAACTAATTTGTTTTTTCGAGGAATCCTTCGTCCCCCGTCTTGTTTAATCTTCCTACAAAATGTGGCGTCATTCTCGCAAATAGATCGCGCTACAGAACACTGTGAACACTGTCAGTTTAATTATGGCCACCCGGTATTTCATTAAATCTTCAACTTCCTTGAGACAACAGCAGAAATCTTGCCATCAATTTGTTTTTTGATTTGTTGTTGGACGGCAGAAACTCTTTCTTCGGTTTGTTGTTCCACAGCAGAAATTCTTTCTTCAACTTTTCGAACTTTGTGTTCAACCGTTTCTATTCTGCCTTCCATAGTCTCCAATTTGTTTTCTATTATGGCTGTAATTTTTTCATTTCTTCTTTAATCTTGTCATTTCTTCCTTACTAGCTTCATTCTTTTCTTGGCTTGCTTTCATTTGTCCTCGACCCGCTTTCATCTCTTCTTTGAAAGCAGCAAAGGCTGCCACCAGCTTTCTTAATTGCACCCAACACTCTTGTCACTGACATTCAACCCCACTCCCAACATTAAAAAGTGTTGCTTGCGTACGGGTTCGTAATAGATTGAATGCACATGGAAATGATGATAGCTTGATAAATTTTATTTTACGAAAAGAAACACTTCACAGTTCTGAAACTTACCACAAAAATAGTCATGTAGCTCTTCAGAGCATCGAAATATGCAATCAGAAGTTAAACTTCAATCTTCTAAGAACGTTAAACACAAGATAGTTAAACGTAGATCGCTGTTATATGTCAACATGTCATGATTTTTCTCGAATATTGCACCTTAGCCTTTTCATGCAACATAGAATGGGCTATAGCCTTAGGTGAGCAAATTTAAAGAGGCATATTACGTCCCTTCTGAAAAAACACTGAAACGCGAATGAACGCCAAAAGCCACATGACATTAGAAACATAATTAACGGGAGTGTTTTAGACTTTGCTGGATTGTCTCTTGATATTGTACGGAATGCTTGGGAAATGCATGAAATATCAACTGTTACTTATTTTGACGTCCAATGTTTGGCATCTTATACATTGCCTACGCATTCTACACAATGCTTGCAGTCATACATAGCCAGTAACATAAACAAGCTCAGAATTCTTGAGTTTGAGAGAGGGCTTGCTGACCCGCTGCTCTATTTTGGTCTGTTACTTGACTTCATTTACCGACTTTCGCTTTGGAAAATTGTCTTTGCTTCGCGAATAATTGTAGCCGAAGTCCCAAAGCTTACTTTGAGGAATGTTAATCTGTATTTCATACTTTAATTTTACTTGAATGTTTCTTCCACGATTTTCGAAAACTGCGGAGTTAAGTTTCTAAGAAATGTTCTCCGCTTTGCCGCGTACCTTTGTGTACTTAGAATCATATCCAGCTGGCAATCGGAAGAATAAGTTTTCTATCTGTCTGCGGTTCTAGCGGCTGGCAGTTAAATTAGAGCTGAATTGTTCAAATATCTATTTTGTTTAGTTTTCCATATAATTCCACTCTTAATTAAAGCGCAGGTATCATCAAGGCGTTTTCACCTTCATACTTCTAAACCTATAACAATAGTAACAATAATCTTATAGTCCTATCCATTTGATTCTGTTCTAACGTGAAGATGAACGTGATAATGGAATTAATTTTTTTTGGATCGCAACTTTTTTTACTTCCAATCACTTTTCATAATTTCCTAAGGTTCATGTTACGCCCTTTTTTACTTCCAACCACTTTACATTTTCCTAAGCAAAGAAAGGATCACGTTAACTACTAGTGGCGTAAACAAAGTTTTTATCACCTAAGATGGTCTCTGAGTTAACTGCCTTTTTTAATACGCACTATAGCTGCGAACCTTGAAGTATGAAAAGCAGTGAGGTTCTTGCATGAAAACCGGAAGTTTCTAGGCAACGTGATGTGCCGACATTTCAAAAGAATTCTAAACTCACACAAATCCATTTTACTGTATCACATGATTCAGGTTACTGAACTATTTATGATATAATAATAATGCGCGATATATCAATATTTAATTTGATCTATATTTTTGGCGTAATTTCATTTATAATTTTTTTTAATATTTTTATAATGAGAAAATTCTGCATAGGAAAGGAAAGCCTTTATTTATCTTTCGAAACATCAAATACTTTTAAATATGATGAAAATAAAATTAGTAACTCAAAAACATAATACCATATTGATAAACTTAGTAAAGCACCCAACTTTATATCATCTGGATTACAACTCCAGCAACTTTACTCAAAGCTACAACACTAACTGAATTTGGCAGACAAAGCAAAACTAACTTTCAACACTTGCTACTACTCGGGCGTGTGCCTTCTGAGTCAAGCAGTAGGACCAGCGGTCAAACTTCTATCCTGAATTCTGCTTACTAAGTTCTCATTTTAACTTACGTCATCTGCCCTATTATTTGTATATACCTCTAGACTGAGGCAGTATGTGACGAAACGATAAGGCATAAGGAAAAAAATCAACTCAGCTAAATCTTAGTCAAACTCAAATTTCACATGTTAAGTTAAGGCGATTAATAGTTCTATAGCCGAATAAAATGACTGAAATGAATAAAATGGAAAATCTTGAACACACAAATTGATTTATTATTTTCATTATCATTTTAGAATATATTTAAACTTAGAAACATTTAAACAGGTTGTTAGTTAAACAAATAAATAGCTCTACGCGCCATTTTTAGTCAGACTGCTTCCTGCCATCACATGCTATAAGAACCTTCGCTGCTTGGTCTCTTTTCCTAATCTTCAGTAAGTTATGACGCAAGAATCTGAAATTGTATATTAACTAATTTAAATCACTACGAATATGTAATTTGGTGCTCTTCGTCTACAAGAAAACATGATCGGTCATTTGAATTGAATAAAGATATGAAGCGTTAAAGTTCTTCAGTGTCATCATTTGCTCTTTCCATTCTGTAATGAAAACACCCCGGATTCTGAGGTGACCTGATTGCACAACTTCCTCATTCATATTCCCATCTATTACAATATTACAGCTTTAAAAATTAGTCGGCAGGATTCATTCTGCGTGGGAAACAACTCCTCTGGATTTGAACCTCTAACTTCCGTTGCCATGCTGAAACCAGGTCAAGAACACTTTTCCGCATAGTACGTGAATCATCTGCAGACAGATTCGCCTTTTCTGTTCTGCTTTGTTCTCTTAAATTTCGATGTTTCAAAAACATTGGATACGAAATTCTTCTTTTATGCAGTGATGTGACGTGTGAAAGTAATTGGTGAAAATCGCTTCAGTCATTTAACGCGAATTCTTCAGAAAAATTATAATTTAATGGTGAACAAGAGCGCAGTCTAGGAGGCAAATGAACAACAAACTGAAATTGCAGCGTAAATGTGGACAAATTTACCTGTGCCATTTTTGATAGCTCTAATAATGATATTCCTAAGTACCTCGCATTATTCGAAAACAATGTAATGCCAAAAATATTGGAGATAAGGACAAACCGTTAATATTCTCTGAGTGCCTGTGTGGTGAGGCACTTGCATACTTCATCCGAGAATGCCATGCAGATGATTGGGAAACATTAAAAGAAAAATTCAGTGCATGCTTCTCCACAGCAGAGGTACTGACTTTAATGACTTTGTAAGCATAACTTATGCTAAATTTAATGACATTCATCGATATTTTCGAGCCAAATTAAAATTTGGATCCAATTCGAAATTAAGTGAAATAACTATGGTTGAAGCCTTCAACTAGGGTCTTCCAGAAGCACATCGCAAGTTGTTAACTGTTCAAAAGATCACGACACCAAAGGAATGGATTGAAACAGGTCGTAAACTTTTCCCAGTTTCAGTGGCACTGGAGGAAGTAACAAGTGAGTAGTGAGCAAAGATTTGTTACTTCGATTCAAAGCTTTAGGCAAACCACCTAGTTATTCTGCACGGTCATTTCAAGCAAATCAATATCATTATGAAATTTTCAGGAGTGTGCTACCCCAAGATGTTCAATATCCGCATAGGCCGCAACCAGTTCAATATCCGTATGGGCTTCCTTATCGAGCAATTCCTTCTTTAAGCTAGCGTTGTTTAACTTCTGAATTACCAATAGCCTAGAGGCCATATCGAACATCTCCCAAAGATAATAATGAAATTAAGAAAAAAATAGATAAGTTCTTAAAAGCTGGTATAATTAAACCTTCTTTTAGTCCTTATGCTGCTGCTCTAACTATAGCCTATAAAAGAGGTGACCAATCACAGTCTAAATTATGTATTGATTTTGGAAAACTTAGTCAAATATCAAAAACAGTTTCTGAACCAATCACTAGAATAGATACTGTTTTAGATCAGTTAACGAATGCCAAAATTTTCTCTACATTAGATTTAGCATCTGGCTATTGGCATATAAAATTAAATGAAAAAGATACTGAGAAGTTAGCATTTACTACAAATTTTTTACTTTATGAATTTACTAGACTTCCTTTTGGTTGGAAAAATTGCCCAGCAGTCTTTCAAAGAGTTCTCAGACAAATCTTAAACAAATATCAGATTCAATTTGCTTTCAATTACTTTGACGATATTATAGTATTTTCTCCAAATTTTGATAAACATTTAAACCACCTTAAAGTAATATTTGATATATGTGAGAAAGAAAATGTAAAATTCAAGCAATGTAAATGTAATTTTGCTAAGGAAAAAATAAATTTTCTAGGATATGAAATTCAAGCAAGTAAATACCAGCCCAGTAATGCAAATATAGAGGTTATTAAGAAATTGCAACCCCCTAAAAATAATAAAGTCTTGCAAAGAGTTTTAAGAAGCATAAACGTATATAATAAACTTATTCAAAATTATGCAAAAATTGGAACCTCTGTAACAAATTTACTTAAAAATGATACTCCCTATAAATGGACTAATGAATACCAAATAGCTTTTCAAAAATTAAAGGATGTGTTAATTTGAAAACTTATTTTAAGTTTGTTTAAACCAAAATATCCATTTCATGTATTTGTTGATGCATTTAAAGCTGTTGGTGCAATTCTCAAACAACAACATCCTGATGGTGATTTACATCCAATTGCCTTTCATTCTAGAAAATTAAGATGCTATAACAAAATTATGCAATTACTGAGTTGGAATGTTTAGTTGTTATTGATGCAGTAGATAAGTTTTATTATTATTTACATGGCAATCATTTTACTGTACATACTGAACATGCTGCTCTAGTTTGCTTTAAAAATATTAAACATCCTACTGGTCGTTTATTTAGATGGTCTTTAAAATTAGCTCTGTATGATTTTGATATATAAGCACAAGGAAGGCTCGAATAATGTTGAGGCGGGCATGCTCTCTTAGAAATCTTACTTGTCAACATTTAAGTTTACAAGTTAATTTATTATCATTAGAATAAATTAAAGAATATCAAAATTTAGATAATGTTTGAAATCCTAAGTATAAGAAAGTGAATGATGTGTTAACTATTAAAAAATAAGGACTACATAAAATTGTAATCCCAATGTCTCTTCGTACTAAATTACTTGAAAAAGCTTATATTCAGATTGGTCATATTGGTGTGTCCTCAATGCTAAATTTATTATCTCCTCAACGTTATTGGCCAGGAATTGTTCAGGATGTTTTTAATTATTGCAAGCATTGTGAAGTATGTCAATTTAATAAGGAAAAGAAATCTAAACAAAAGAAGTTTGGGTTAATGCAGAATTTACCATCTGTCAGTGAACTCCGCACGGATCATGCTTCGTTGACCTGGTTCTAAAATTTCAAGAATCCTGAAGGTCAATCTGCTAACAGAGACTCCAGAAATATGGCATTGCTATCCGTCATCGGAAGGAATCATCACATGGAAACGCCTACGTTCTGTCTAGAAGAACTTGCCCAGAAAGCTGCCGATATTATTCGAGGGTCGAAGCGAAATACAAACTACTGAGTCCGGTCGCACGACAAATTACAACATCAACATCGGTTGATCCACACTAATGGAGTGACAAGGAAGTCAGGAAAGACCAGTTGGAAGACGGTGACATTAAACCCATAATTGAAGAAGTCTTCAAACAGAAAACCCCTGGCAGGACATTTTGAGCTATAGTTCTACAACAAAACAATATTGGACACTCTGAAACTCACTCCATATTCGAAACGGCGTCTTGTACCGGAAATTCAAATCAGATGATGGAAAGGCTTTCCGATGGCAGCTGTTACTTCCAAGATCCCGTTTCCGGATGTACTTAAAGAACTATACAGGAAGTCACTGCGGCATATTGAAAACCTTGCAGAGAGTTTGGAAGCGCTTCTATCATAATAATGCAAAACATGACGTGCAAAAGTGGTGCCGATCTTGCGATGCCTGTGCGGGTCGGAAAGGAACGAAGAAACGTAGCCGAGGGAAGCTGCAACGTTACAATGTAGGAGCACCTTCTGAACGTATAGCCTTTGACATCTTGAGACCTCTGCCACGAACTGCTGATGGCAACAAATAAATCTTCGTTGTCATTGATTACTTCACCAAGTGGCCTGAAGCATATCCTATTCCTGATGAAGAGGCTGTCGCAGTAACAGAGGTAATGATACAGCACTGGATTTCTAGGTTCGGAGTGCCTCTTCAGTTAAATTCCGATCTGGGAAGGAATTTTACCTTGGCTGTAATCAAAGAACACTGCAAGCTATTCAACATTGACAAAACCCAAAATACGCCTTTACATCCCCAGTCGGACGGCATGGTAGAGAGATTTAATTGAACCATTCTTAATAACCTCTCATTAGTAGTTTCCATAAACCAACAGGACTTGGATAAGAATTACCAGTGTTTCTACTGGCTTAACGCAGAGACATTCACGAGACTACCGGCTATTCCCCATCTCGGATGTTCTTTGGGAGTGACCTTCGTGTGCTTTGATCTTTTGTTTGGTCACCCTCCGGATGCGCCTTCATCGCCTGAGGAATACATTCAAGATCTCCAGGCCCGGTTTGAAGTGATGCACAGCTTTGCACGAGAGCGAGTGAACTTGGCCCGCGGAGAAGATGAAGACCAGATACGACACCAGAGCTATTGGACATCATTTCAACGAAGGAGACAAGGTGTGGTTGTGGAATCCGACTCAACGAAAAGGACGTTGTCCAAAACTATAATCACCTTGATATAGTCCGTACACAGTCCTAGACAGGCTGAACGACGTCGTGGTTCTGATCCGTGAGTCATCGAACTTTAAACCTAAAGTCGTTCATTACGACAGGTTAGCTCCTTACTATGGCAATAGTACATAATGCATATAATTGTAAACAGTAATGTAAAGAGTATAACACCATGGTCCTTTTTGTATTTAGTTATTTGATACTATTCGATTTGTATTTAGTATTTGATACTATTTGATCTGTATTTACTTTATTTGATAGTATTTGATCCGTATTTAGTATTTGATAGTATTTGATTTGTATTTAGTATTTGATTTATACTTAGTATTTAATTTGTTTTAGGTTACTTATTGCAATTATTGTTTATGTTGTTATTGTAATATAATGTTTGTTATTGTATTGATGCTTTAGTTATAAGTTTGGTTTCCTGTTCAGGGATTGTACTGCCCGGGACGCGCAGTCCTTGGGAAAGGGGCAGTGTAACGGATTTTGTATTTATTTAGCTATTTATTCAGAATTGTAATTAAAATTGTTTTTATTTCCCCTTACAATGTAGCACGAGACTTATTTGAAGAGAAAGCTACGCCGGAAAAGCAAAAATACAAAAGCTCGTGCATTTAATATTTAATAAATAGATATCTTCTAATTGTTTTTGATATCCCGAAAAATCGAAAAAATACCAGAATGATCTCGTGGTGATTAAAAAGCTGAATAAAAGCATCTCAGTTGAGTTGAGTTTGATGAACTTTTCCCTGACAAGCTTCACCCAGTGCTCATGATTTTGCGCTTTACCAGCTCTTCTGTAGACTTTCTCAGCAAAATTTCTGTGGTATATACTTAATAGGGCATTTACCTATGGCCGAAAAATATGTTTCCATATTTTAACATACCAGTTATTTTTAGTCCAAAGGGATTTAGTCCCGAAGGACTATTCCTTTCGTTTGGGCGTTTTGCGTTGAATCATTAAAACGTTGAATCACTTTTCAAATTGTTGCCACTAAATGTTATCGCTCTGCATTAAATTTTAAAAAATGAAAAATCTGCATAAATGTATGCATGTTTTTTTTGTTTTTTTTTTGACGTAGCTTTCTCTTCAAAAATCGTCTGCGTGCGTTGCACGGGAAAATAAAAAGGAATTTTAATTACAGTTCTAAATAAATAGCCAAATAAATGTGAAATTCGTAACAATATTCTCTAAAACTTTAACGAATTTTTCATTAACAAACTCAAAGATTTCAAAGCCAGCAATACCAACGTTGTACAGAAAAACATTTTTATCTCCAGCGCGTGAGAGCGTGTACCGAAATTTCTAAAGATATGCTCAATTTAAAATTATTTTGCGATATTGCTGTTGAACTGAATTTTATGGTTTATGTGCGAAGAACATGGTATTTAACAAATAAAGGTAACACACGAAATGTTAAATAAACGTCCCTTTGGACGTAATTTAAAATCTGAAACATTTCAGATTTTTTAATATATATGATTTTACAAGATTTCTCCCCTTAGCCAAGGGCACGGACTCTAGCCTACGACTTGATGAGACCACCCAATGGACTAAACTTCTCATGTATATACTGTAAATGTAATATTTAACCAAGATATAATACTCAGTACTCTGAAAATTATGCTTTTATTTTCACAACTTGATATTGTCTTGTACCTACCTACTATACGTAACTGATATATCACACCACCCCACGACGAAAATTTTCACTTCAGTGGCAAAGCTCCACCCTCTTTTAACAACTCACAATCTGTCAATGTGACACCTTCTTAGATTAATTTTACCTCCAGGATGCCTTACAGAAAGACAACTGGCAAAAAGCCTGCAAATCCATGCAGGCTATGAGCAGTATAAATAGAGGTAAATGGAATGGAATCAGTTGAGTTGAATTTGTTTTAAGCGAACTGTTGTTTACTTAGCGCTGTTTTTGATTGTAGTGAATTCGCTGTGAGATTCGATAAACTTTCTTTGTATTTTCAAGTGAGTTGTATTCAACGTTTCAGTAGTTTTAAATATAGCTGCTGAGGGATATTGTGATATTGTACGAATATCTATGAGGAAATATTTCAACATTTTGCTTTATTTCTTGTGAAAAGAATAAATTTTATTAACTTTTTAACTTTGTGCATTCAATCCATTACGAACCCGTTCGCACGCAACAATATGTAATATACTACTATATATGTAAAATATAAAAAACGCGATGGCTTTGCTCTAGGTGAAGAGGCAACCTCTAATTAACTTTCCGTAATTTCAGGATCTTCTCTCTAGACCAGTACTTTCGAGAACACTCGGAATGTAGTATTTCATGTGGTGAATTATAATTTAAATTATTTGTTATGGTCTTCATCTTATGTTTCACTGTTGAAATTACAACTGGATTTTAATAATTATGAAGTCTTTCAGTTTAAACACTAGTCGAGTAAAAATGTTAAATTAGATAAGTTTTTTCAAAATAATTTTGTGTGTAAAAGTGATATTAGAATTAAAAAATGTGGTAATCATTTTAAAAATAATGAAAATTCTGATGGTAAATTACAAAAATTTCTGAATAGTTATCATATATTTGCTAAAAATAAATATGATGTTGGTTGTATTAATAATGAACTCCCTAAGAGGTGTTTCAACTTCTGAATTACCAATAGTCTATACACCATATCCAGCATCTCCTAAAGATAACAGTGAAATTAAGAAACAAATAGATGAGTTGTTAAAAGCTGATATAATTAACCTTTCTTTGAGTCCTAATGCTACGCCTGTAACATTAGCCTATAAACGTAATGAAAATGCGAAAACTAGATTATGTATTGATTACAGAAATTACAAAAACAGATTCTGGACAAATCCCTAGTATAGATACACTTTTAGATCAGTTAACGAATGCCAAAGTTTTCTCTACATTGGATTTAGCATCTGCGTATTAGCATATAAAATTAATTGGAAAAGATACTGAGAAATTAGTATTTACTACAAATTTTGGACTTTATGAATTGACTTGACTACCTTTTAGTTAGAATTCTCCAACTATCTTTCAAAGAGTCCTTTGATAAATCTTAAACAAGTATCAAATTCAATTTGCTCTAAATTATTTTGATGATATTATAGTATTTTTTTTTCAAATTTTGATGAGCCTTTAAATCATCTTAAAATAATATTTGATACATATGAGAAAAAAAATATTAATTTAAAACAATCTAAATGTAATTTTCCTAAGGAAAAAGTAAATTTTCTAGGATATGAAATTCAAGCAGGTAAATACCAATGCAGTAGTGCAAATATAGAAGTTATATAAGAAGTTGCAACCCCGTGAAAATGTTAAAGAATTGCAAAGATTTTTAGGAAGTATAAACGTATATAATAAATTTATTCAAAATTATGCAAAAATTAGAACTCTTTTAACAAATTTACTTAATACACATACTCCGTATAATTGGACTCATGAATGTGAAATAGCTTTTCAAAAATTAAAGAATGCATTAATTTCAAGACCTATTTGATGTTTGTTTAATTCAAAATATCCATATCATGTATTTGTTGATGCATCTAAAGAAGCTGTTGGTGCAATTCTCAAACAACTACATCCTGATGGTAATTTACATCCAATTGCCTTTCATTCTAGAAATTAAGATCTTATGAACAAAATTATGCAATTACTGAGCTGGAATGTTTAGCTATTATTAATGCAATAGATAAGTTTTGTTATTATTTATATGGTAATCATTTTACTGTATATACTAATCATGCTGCTCTAGTTTGACTTAAAAATATTAAAGAGTACACTGGCCACTTATTTCAATGGTCTTTAAAATTATCTGCGTATGATTTTGATATTAAGTACAAAGTTTCCACTAATCTTGAGACGGACATGCTATCCAGAAATCCTACTTGTCAACATTTAAGTTTAGAGGTTAATTTATTATCATTAGGAGAAATTAAACAGTATCAAAATTTAGATAATGTTTGCAATCTTAAATATAAGAAAGTGAATGATGTGTTAACTATTAAAAAAATATTACTACATAAAATTATAATCCCAGTGTCTCTTCGTACTAAATTACTTGAAGAAGCTGATATTCAGTTTGGTCAATTGGCGTGTCCTCAATGCTAAATTTATTATCTCCTCAATAGTATAGGCCAGGAATTGTTCGCGATGTTATTAATTAATGCAAGCATTGTGAAGTATGTCAATTTAATAAGGAAAAGAAATCTAAACAAAAAAAATTTGAGTTAATGCAAAATTTACCATCTGTCAGTAAACCTTTTGAAATATTGTCTATTGATACTGTTGGTGGTTTAAATTATTATAATTCTACTAATAAGTACATTCACATTATTATTGATAATGCAAGTAGATATATTTGGACCTCTGCTTCTAAGAGTGTAACTACTGACACTTATATAAATTGTTTAAGGCAAATTTTTCAAATTCAGGTACCAAAGAAAATTTTAAGTGACAGAAATGGTGCTTTCACATCTTCAAAATTTAAGCACTTCTTAAGGAATCATAATGTAAAACAATTATTAACTACTACTAATGGACCACAAACTGACGGTAAAGTTGAACGCGTTAATCAAACAATTATAACTAGATTAAAATGCAAACTAAATTCTTATCAAGGTAATGTAGCGTGGACAAAATTATTACCCCAAGTAACTGAAGAATATAATAATACTCATCATTCTGTAACCAAATTTCCACCGTCATATTTAATGTATGGAAAATTACCTTATGATTCCTTACTTCAAAATTAAGAAATTTATCCACCAATAGAAGAAACCAGGAAAATTCCTCAAAAAAGATCTGATGATTATCATAATGTAAATAAAGAAAGATAGGATACTCATTATAAACCTAGTAATTTTAAAATGGGTGATTTAGTAATTTGTGAAGAATTCCAATATCCTAATACAACTAAACCTTCTCCTCCTTTTTCAGGCCTTTGCACAATTCTAAAACAATATTCTGAAATACTTTTGAAATAGATAAACTTAATCCTCTGGCTAAAAAGAAATCAGAAATTGTTCATTCAACCAGACTAAAATCTTTTAATCCAGTAAGCGAATTTAAATTAACTCTTAGAAATACTAGAATTCCAGTTCCTGTCCAAAATTAATTTATTTTTTATTTTTCAAAATTCTCCATTAAAATTTTTTCCCGATTATGGCATTTAATACCTGATTTAGATTACAAACCCTAATTATGACCAATTATTTTTTTACCAGTTTTGACCGTTCCCATTCTGGCTCCTTTCCTATGTCCTGCCTTTCCTTCTTCCCTTACCGTTGCAATTTCACTTTGTTGTTCATTTGCCATCTTGGTTTGCGCTCTTGTTTTCATACCGTTAAATTATAATTTTTCTGAAGAATTCATGTTAAATAACTGAATCGATTTTCACCAATCACTTTGCAGAACATACAACTTTGGTACGTTCACACACCTCACGTCAGTGCACAAAAGAAGAATTTTGCATCCAAGATTTTTGAAGCATCGTAAAAGGAAATTTTTTAAGCACAACACAAAAAGCGAAAATCACTGATCTGTCTGCAGATGATTGACACACTATGCGAATAACTGTCCTTGACCTGCTTTACGGCATAGCGACGGAAGTTAGACTCTTAAATCCAGAGGAGGTTCCCAGACAGAATGAATCCTGCCAGGCTAATTAATAAGCTGGCAAATTTTAGTTGATGAGTACAGGAATAACGAAGCTGGGCAATCAGGTCACATCAGAATCCGGGTGTTGTCGTTACAGAGTGGAGGGAAGAGGAAAGAAGAGACAAAAGAATTTCACTTTAAAGTGCCATATCTTTATTCACTTCAACGGCAGATCATTTTTTCTTTCAGGTGAAAAGCTCCAATTTACATAACCCATGATGATTCAAATTGAATAATACTGAATTTAAGATTTCTGCGTCATAACTTATTTAAAAAAAGTAAGAAAAAGAGACAAAGCAACGAAGGTTCTTACAGCAGCGATAGCAGAAAGCAGTCTGAGTAAAAAATAGAGGGTACCTTGGTATTTAAATCAGCGGTTACATAACATGCTAGAGTGTTCTCGATAGTACTGGTCTAGGGGGACGATCTTGAAATTGCGTAAAATTAATTAGAGCCTGTCCTCTCGCGTAGAGCAAAGCCATCGTACTTTTTATATTTTACATATATAGTTACAAATAGTTATGAGTAATTTGAAAAGCCAAAAACTTGCGCTAAAGCTGCTAAGTAATAAGGCAATAATTTATGATTAGAAAAGGTATTTATATATCACCTCCAAGGAAAAGAAATTTAATTAAAGCTGTGAATTATAAGAAAAAACTCTAGTAATTATTTGAAGTAGCTTTCCAAGTAGTATCCAAAGTTATCTAGATTTCTATTGTACTAAAAGTTATTTAAAATAATCTGTATAGAAAGGTCCTTTAACCGTAAAAATTCCAAATATTAAATTCAAAATCCAAAGTACTGAAAAAGTACCTATTATATTGACTTAAACTGATCGACTCTTACTTTGGTCTTCTCCCCTTGACAAGTCAATGTGCGATCAATAACAGTAGCTACTTTTTAGTCTACCGATTTCTAGGCGTGATGTTGGCACCTGGGTACCTGGTCCGGAGGCCGTATACTATGCGGAACAGTATACCTTTTCTAATTGTTACAAGAGAGAACTAAAAAGGACTGTACCTGACTGAATTTACAGAGATGTAATAATAACTAATAATTGAACATGAGACAGCACATTACATTCTCAGACAAGAAAACCCAGTTCGAGCCGGTGATTTGGCTAGAAACACAGAAATAGAATGATTTAGGCAGTTACAAATCAGTTGGCGCATTAGATAATTACATAAACAGGAGAGGGGTGAAGTGCAACACTGAATAAGCGAGATATAAGAAAAAATAATATATAGATACATAGGTATAACAAATAGAAAAGAATACAATTTTACATTATATAGTTGTTGAGGACAGCCATTGGCCTATTACTATTTGCTAAATCATTGTAACCATAAGAAGAGATTTTAATAACGGGGTTGCTTATAGACCTCTGCCTCTCATGGAATCTTTTTGTAAGCAAACAGCAATGAGTCCTCAGCTGAAGAGTGCTTAATTCTTTATGGATCTGGTTATTACGAAGGTACCACAACGCATCTACAATCTGCCGCAGAACGCAGTCTGTCTGTAACCTTTTTCTATTACTTCTGAAAGCATACACCCAGACTGGACACGCAGATCACCCCCAGATAAGGGACTTGCTTGGCCCAGGGGATTGAGGTTCCATAGAAATTGTGATTTTCCAGATTTTCCTTTTCCTCGAGAAGAGGATAGCCTGTGTTTTATTCACAGTCGCCATAATATTTCATTTAGTGTGCCAAGTCTCAAATGCATTTATGTCTGCTTTTAATCGTATAACTTCACTAACAAATTGCTCACGCTACAATACGTACAGAGTTTTCCCAAACTCCCTAACTTTCCCTTCCAGAACTTGATACTTAAGCCTTTTCTCCTACTGATAGAATTTTTATTAATTCACGCTCGCTACCAAATTTAAATATTCTGGTACTGAGAATTAGGGGAATGAAGGCTTATAGGAAAGGACCTCAAATAAAATTTAACTGGTTATTTAAAATAAATATAAATCCCTATCTCCATGTCAGAATTTAACAGACTTGGATAAAGGTCCTTAAAGACCTGTTACAAACTGTAAAATTCTACAGCTAGCAGGCCTGAGCCCCGTTTACATTCAAATACTAAAATTTCAATTATAACAGAAAGAAATCTTTTCGTCTTTGTTCCACTGAACTCATCTTCGCTGGCATTCAGTCATGTCCTTCCAGTCATCTGGAAGTAATACTTATGAATACATGTTTCTTTCAACAAGTAAATAGCACTTTAAATTCGCAATACATTCTTTTATTGAGTTTCTAACCCCTTTGCATTTAAAGTAGTTTTCTCAGCTTTTCCGAACGTTACAGTTTTTTTCGGGTCACAATTACTCAATTCACATTCGTGCTTAAATTTTAAAATTAATCCCCTTTTTGGCTCTCCACAATGTGCGATGAAAACGTAAGTGTAAAATGTTACAGCGAACAAACACTCCACCTAAACGCACATCGACTTGTTAGCACGTAACAACCTTCTTAGATGCACCCTAGATTCAATTCTTGATTCTCTATGAGCTAATAAACATGAAAATTAACTAGAGTTTCGATGGAGGCCTCTGCAAAACACATACGTGCCAAATATTTTCCACATTCGGCTTAAACATATGCAAGCTTTCGCTCAAAATCGCATGATTTAACTTGGCTGACATTTCGTTTGAGCGAACTCGACTGAATACATTAAATTTTAAATGCATAACTTTACATTTTGAGGTTTCAGCAGTACATACTTATTATATATGCTCTTCTCAGCTTTAAACCTTCATTAAAAGTATCATTTACTTGAACACAACAGATGTTTTCACACTTTACAAACAAATACTTTGACCACAATGGAGAATAAAATGAAAATTTGACTTGAATGAATCCTTTTCTCGCCAAAAGTGCGAACCTAAAAACAAATTTTCGTTAAAAAATACTAATACGAAGCTGCTTGTATCAAGCCAGATAATTTGGTGCTTTAACACAAATAGTCTTTCGACAAACAAAACCGAACTACTAGCTCTTTACATTAACATTACATTTCTACCATACACTATACTTTGTGCTTTCACCAAATAAAACTAAAATAACTTCAGTCCTCAATCGAGGCAATAAATTTTACAATGTAACTCTGCTTGTGAAACCTTTTCATGTAACTTTACACAGCAGAAAAGATTTATTGAAAAATTCACTAATCGTTGTTTCTTCGACGCTTGGTATTCAGCCATTTTTTTACTGCAGAACTCTGTCCATGACAGGTTATTCACATTAGAGATTCTCAGTCTCTGCTTCCTGTCCGCTGGTGGAAGCTGCTTTTTCTCTTTTCGCCTTGGTTTATTCTTCTTTTAGGGTGGACTGGCGATGTATCGTGTCTTTTCCTTTTACTGGCCGGAAAACTGGCTCTTTGATCGTCGGTCGTTGAGGACTCTTGCCTGAAAACTCTAGGTTGCTTCGGTTTTTGCTCTGCGCGTTACACTTCGGCAGGTCTCTTTCTTCTTCATTTTTCCGACCGGTGGTTTGTTCTTTTTGTACGCCGCCTCCTTGATGTATCCTGGGGTTGTCTGCTGCGAGACCTTGTCACAGCATTGCGATCCTTGTTTCTAGCCGAGACCTTTCTTTTACCCTTGATTTTTTTTCCCTGGATCTTCCAGATGTTGAGGAATTCTTTTTTCCGGAATTCTTCTGCTTATCTGAGACCTTTTCGTACGGTTTGTTTTGTTTCTTCAGCGGTGGGGTTCTTCTGGGGGGAGTTGAAGACATTGTTCATGTCCGTATCTTGGAAAAAATCACTAGGTAGACGGCGAGTTGTACCGTAGTCGAGTTCAGACACAGTAGCGTTAATGTTCTCTTTAATGACTGAGCATAAGCCAAGGAGAACAAAAGAGAGAGCCAGCGACCAGCGTGATTGGCATGAGCCATAAGCGCAGCCTTGAGTGACCGATGTGTGCGCTCAACGAGGCCATTGGCTGAAGGGTGGTATGGCGTGGTTCGGATCTTTTTAATACTTAAGCACGCACATAATTTGCGAAAGAGATGTGATTCAAATTGACGGCTCTGGTCTGTTGTAATGACACCAGGAACTCCAAATCGTGGTACCCACTCACGGATTAATGTGCTGCTACTGTCTGCGCTGTCATGTCGGTGATAGGATACGCCTCCGGCCATCGGGTAGAACGATGAATGGCAGTTAAGCAATACGAAAATCCTTGCGAAGGAGGCAGGGGTCCTACAATATCAAGATGGAGGTGGTAGAAACGAGAATCTGGAACCTTGAAAGAACCGAGTTTACTGTTTGTATGCCGTTGAATTTTGACTCGTTGACAGGGAATGCAGGTACGAGTCCAACCCTGAATATCTTTACGCATAGACTTCCAGACGAATGTTTTAGAGATGAGTTTAGTAGTAGCTCGAACTCCAGGATGCGAGTGGTTGTGCACTGAAAGAAAGACTTTTCGTCGCATAGCAACAGGTACATATGGACGCACCGTACTCGTGGAAATATCACAGTATATTTCTGTAGTTGATCGTGGCATCCGTAACTTTTTGAGCTGAAGAAATTTGTCCGGAGAAGAAATTAGTGCTTTTAATTCATCATCGCCCTGTTGCATTTCTGCAAATTCCTCATAATCTATAGTATTGGGGGCAACAATCGCTGATATTCGAGAAAATGCATCCGCTGGTACATTATCGATGCCGCGGATGTACCTAATATCGGTGGTGAATTGCGAAATGAAATCTAAATAGCGCAGCTGTCATGGGCTAGCCTTATCTAAGTTTTGATTAAAGGCGAATGTTAAAGGTTTGTGATTGGTGTAGAATATCAGTACGCGACACTCAATCATATGCCTGAAGTATTTAACAGCGGAATAAGCAGCTAGAAGTTCACGGTCAAAAGTACTGTACTTAGTTTGAGCTGGGGTTAACTTTTTAGAGAAGAATCCTAAAGGTTTAAAACCGTTGTTGGTGATTTCATTTAAGGAGGCACCAATTCCAAAATCGCTTGCATCAACCGTCAAGGCGAGGTCAGCATCCTGTGAAGGATGAGCTAAAAGAGTAACATTAACCAAGTGATTTTTACACTGATTAAACGCATTTATAGCTTCCTCGGTCCACTGTATTTCTCGTTTATCATTTCTTTTTAGAATTTTTAAGGTAGTCATGTAAGGGAGCTTGAATTTCTGCCGCCTTGGGTAGGAATTTTCGATAAAAGTTTAAAATTCCCCAAAATTTTCTGAGGTCGCGAACTGTGACAGGCAGTTTAAAATTAGCAATAATATCTACGTTTTCGGGAAGTGGTAGGATACCATCCTTATTTACCAGATAACCTACAAATGGAACTTCTGCGCATCCAAACATGCATTTACTGGCGTTGATGGTCAAACCATAGTCATCAAGCCTTTGTAAAACTTCCCTCACATGTTTTTAATGGGAGTTAGCGTCTGGCGATGCGATTAAGATGTCATCGAGGTATACGAAACAATAATCTAAACCTCTTAGCACTTCGTGTATGAAACGCATCCAGGTTTGAGCGGCATTACATAATCCAAATGGCATAAATACAAATTCGAATGTTCCGAAGTTAGTAATTATCGCCGTTTTATGCCTATCATCTGGATGAACAGGAATATGGTGATATGCTCTTTGAATATCAAGTTTTGTAAAAATTGTTTTACCTTTGAGATTTTCATTAAAACTTGTTAAATTTGGAATCAAGTAGCGGTCTGGTTTAGTTTGCCTATTTAGAGCACGATAATCACCACAAGGGTGCCATGAATTAGTGTCTTTTTTGGAAACCATATGCAATGGAGAACTCCAATTTGATTTTGAAGGAACAATAATGCCTTGATCGAGAATATACTGAAACTCTTGTTTAGCAATCTCGGATTGCTTTGGATTTAATTTTCTCGTTCAGGCATGTACTGGAGGACCAAATGCCTCAATATGATGAAAAGTGCTGTGTTTAATCTTTCATTAAAAGATCGAGGTCTTGGCAGATTAGGAAAATTTTTCACGATAGCAGCATATTCCGAGTTAAGTGATGAAGATAATGTTTTAATTTGGGGGTCAGTACCAGCAAAATGTTCGCCTTTTGTAGACAATTTTGTCAAGGGATCTATAAGACGCTTGTTTTTAATGTCCACAATTAATCCATATTTATCCAAGAAGTCGGAACCAATAATCGATGTGTTAACGTCCGCAATCACAAAATTCCACGAAAAGGATCGCAGTAAATTTAAATTTAGTTTAAGTAATTTTTGACCATAAGTTTTGATTTTAGAATCATTCGCTGCAAAAAGTTCAAATTTGATTGGTTTCATATTTTTTTTTTTTGGTTTGGGAATAATACTGACGTCTGCACCAGAATCTACTAAAAATCGTTGATTTGTGTGTTTATCGAAAACAAATAGGCGACATTTTTTAGCGAGCGGATTGTCATGGCCACAAGCCACCACTGTAGCCATGTTTTCTAGTTTTCCGAATTTTTCTAAAAATTCGGACGGTCGTCAGATTGGCGACGTGAAAACTCGCAAGGTGGGGTACATTTATGGGCATTTTCACGAAAGCGTCTGTGGTAATAACAAATGGTTGATGGCGGTTTTCTGGAATGCGAGCGCGACGATGATCTTCTACGAAAAAACTGTTTATTACGCGGCCGTGACAGGCGAGCTACTTGTAGTTTTAATTCTGAAATTCGTTTTAATAATTCTTGTATTTCAGTGGATGCGTTCGGCTCAGGTGCAGACTTGGCGGAATATACTGAAACCGGCGACGTGATGTCTGCTACTTTGTCAGCAATGTCAACCAGTTTATCTAAAGTTTCCGAGGAAACTGAAAGTACAGTCTGTATTTGGGATGGGAGACGTTGTAACCACAAATTTTTTAGAAATTCATCTTGCAACTGACCACCGGTAAGTTCCTTCAACTTTCGTAGCAAGTGGCTAGGTTTGTCATCGCCTAATTGCAATTCAGTCAATAGCTTTTTAATTTTTTGGTGTTCCCAATCAGCAAATTCGTTAATTAAGCGATCGGACAGCGTTTAGTATTTATCTTTCGTCGGCGGTGTAAGAATTATATCAGAAACATGAGAAAGTGTTTCGGAATCCAACATCGAAACCAGTGCGGCATATTTCGTGTCATCTTGAGTTATTTGACTTAAAACGAAAGCACTGTCGCACTGACGGATCCATAGAGGCACATTATTTCGCCAAAATACCGGTAGACGCAATGCAATTCTTCCAACGTTTGAAGAATCATCGCCGACAGTTCTGGATGGTGATGTCATGGCTGAGAACAGAGATAGCAAGCGCGAAACGCGGGGAGAAATAACGAAATAAAAATACATTTACAAATAATATATTGACGGAATTTGCACAAAATAACAACAAGCGATGAATGAAAAGGTACTTACTTGCGACTGCGTCATCTTATGTAGAAAAATAAAAAATAAAAAACATAGAAGGTTTTCACGTCCTCGTTAGTCACCAATGTAGTTCTTATCTTAAAGGGTTTATATTTTTACCAGTGCATTTTGATGTTAGAAGTTAGAATTAATCAATGTAACTTATATACAACATTTATTTATTTTATCTTTAGAATAACCGGCTTCATTACAACTACATAGTCTCGAGCTCACAGCTCGGATAAATAATAACTGGTGTTGCCAGATTCGACAGTAATTGATATATAATAACGTGAAATATAATAGAGTAAATATTAAAAATACACAAATAAACAATAATGAAGTTTTACATAGTTTAAAATATATGTAACCGTCACATTTTGCGATGTTAAAAGAACTCGCCGATCTTTCACCAAAGACTGTAAGGTTATCGAAGAACGTCAGAGTCGCTACAATATCATCGGGATAAATCAAAGTGGATTTTCCGAGGGCAGGAAGTAGAATAATGTCCATAGCGCGTTGAAAAGTTGACGGGGCCCTGCAAAGCCCAAACGGCATGAGCAAAAATGCATAAGTGCCCAATTTTGTAATAAACGCCGTCTTATTCACGTCTAGTGGTTTCATGCTATTTGAAAGTAGCCTGAAGTAAGATTAAGAGTGGTTATAAATTTTGTAGACCAAATTTTTTGTATTATTTTTTCTATTACCGGTAAAGGGTAAATAGGGAATTTAGTCATGCTACTAAGTTTCCGGTAATCGATGGCAAAACCATAAGCTTTTGGATCCGACCGGGCAAATTATTTCTCTTTCTGCATAGCACAACTGGGCTTTCTGAATAGCACAACAGCAATGAGAGTGATTATTTTATATTTTAGCATTTGTTTTATGTGATCTTCAATTATTGCTTCTTTTTCCTTATCATAGCCATAAGGTTTGGCTTTACAAGGTTCACTTGATTTTAATTCTATCGCATGGGTGACAATCTGTGTATTACCCGGTTTCTCGGAAAATAACACAGAAAATTTACTTACAGGTTCTTCCAGCTTGGCTCTTTCACCTTGCTTTAGATGCTGGAGATTGATTTCGGGAACATTTTCCTCTTCGATCACCTTTGGCACCATGTCCAAGACAATGGAATTTTCCGCAAAATTTATTGAGCTGTTCGCGGCCCTAAGAAACTCTGTACCTAAAATTACATAATTTTGCAAATTTTTAGCAACAAAAAATAGAACTTTCAAAACTTCATTTTTTACCTGAACTTTAAGTGTCCCGACGCAATAACAAACTTTCCCTTATGCGGCAACGATTTCTGTGCTACTATTTTTAAATAATCTTATTCTCCGGAAATTTCGATTGTAGAAGTTTTGGCTTAAAAAATTTCCTTGAATGCCGGTCTCCACGAGTGCTTCTACGGGTACGTTGTTCAAAAGAACCTGGATTAGCGGTAGTTGGGAATCCTTAACTACCACGGTATTTACATACAACTTAGAGGAATTTTGCGATATGCACAAGGAGTCTGATCCCTCAAATTTTCAGGCCCCTTTATAAGTCTTCTATCCTCCTGATGTTTTCTGAGTGCGCTGGCGGTCTTTGGCTTTAGCATTTTCATTCTTGCTTGTTGA
>KK121992.1:445127-494473 GCA_000611955.2 Stegodyphus mimosarum
TGCTCGTTGACGGCTTGATTAGAAAACGTTTTCCTCCGTTGTATATGTTTCTTTCCGCGGTCGGTTGTCGCAAGAACTGCTGATGGTATCCCTGGTAGAAAACCTTGACTTTTCCGCTTTCCGCTGATTCTGGAACGTTACGGCTAATTCGAATAATTCTTCCAACATTCGTGGGTTTCTCAGCTCCATGAAATCTTGTATTGCGGTTAATAAGCTTGGTCGTATAATGTCAATAACTTCGCTATCGGGCTTCCTTCCATATAGCATATTCACTAGCTTTCGTTGGTAAAAGCTGTATAGTTCGGCTTCAAGTTTCGCACGATCTTTCACAATCAAGAACTCTTTTAGGAGTGCCGTTTTAAAATTTTCAAACTTGTAGATGAGGCTTTCGACTTCTCCGAGTAAAATTTCCCGATTCTTTTTCACCAAGACTCCGCCTATCCTTGGAGGGCACTCGAGGCAATAGTTATCTTTTGTCTTTCGGGTACAAGATATAACAGGAAGTGCGTCTCAAGGGATTCTAGAAATGAAGTGGCGGTATTTTTACCGTCGAACACCACTGCTGGTTTTAATTGCCTCCCTCATAGCCTGTATTAAGAAGCCAAATCCATCCAATGGGCTGTTCACCATCGGATCTACGACTTCTGCATCTTGTTGTGATGATTGTCCGTCCTGATTGTCGGTGATTGGATCCGAGAAGTTTCGCCCCCAGACGTAAGGTCTACTTGTCTACCTTTTGTGCGAAATCTGGAGAGTAATGTCTACACAAAAGAAGGGTTAAATTACCATTTATTACACTCTTAAATTATTTACAATGCGTCAACTCGACGCTAACAAACTGTGCCTGTGCTTGGGCGGTAACTGAAACAGTAAGAACTAAACACAAAATTTGAAGATAGTAACAAGTACTAGAATTGCGCTACAGGGCTCAGACTATCCTGTTTCCTAACAGAGCGTTGATAAATTTAGTGGCAGCAAAGTAATAGCTGTTACGCCACGTTAAACCAGGAATAACTGCTAAGCTGAAGCTCACGCTACAATACGCACAGAGTTTTCCCAAATTCTTTAACTTTCCCTTTTAGAACGTGATACTTAAACCTTTTCTCCCACTGGTAGAATTTACATTAATTCACGCGAGCTACCAAATTTAAGTGTTCTGGTAGTGACAACTAGGTGAATGATGACTTATGGGAAAGGACTTCAAATTCAATTTAACTGTTTATTTAAAAGAAATATAAATCCCTACAAGTTTATTTTAAATTTTGCTTCACAAATTTGAAATTATAACTGACAGAAGTATTATGCTAATTCTGCTCATTAGCGTTAAGTAACAACCATGTGAGAAGGCTTGCTTTTTAAATGAGGCAGTTTAGAGTGGCTTATTATAAGTAGTTACTGTTTTTAGGATGGGAAGAGGAAGTAGTCAAATTAAAGAGAAGCATAAAGGGCAAATTTAAAATTTATAATGGCATTTTATTTTAGCTATTTTTTTTAATATTATTTTTTCCTTTAGTAAGTTTGCCACTTTTCATTTATTTAATTATATTAATTATCTCTTGATTATATATATTCTTCGTATTCCTGGAAAGTATTTTTTTTCCACCAAAAGACTTTTCTATTCAGTTCCTACGAAATGCATTTGTGAAGAAAGTTTTAAACAGTAATCTCATCTAAACTTAAGCTCTGTGTTTTAAGTTCCATCTATGACTATTAAGATTTAAACCATAACAAGCTATGACAGATACAAATTTCACACATTAGTGGAGTAATCCTCGCTTGTATTGAAGCATACCTGAGTTTACATAGCAGAAGGTTACAATATAACTAAGCAATTTTTGGACATTTGATGCTGATTTAGTCTTCAAAATATAGAATACTTCAGACTAAGGTATATACACAGTCCAGTCACATTAATGTGACCATCTGTCAAAAGCCAGAATAACCACCTTTCGCAGAGCGGACTGCTGCGAGACGTGCAGGAAGAGAGTCACATAGGTCCCTGAAGGTGTTCTCTGGGATGTTGAGCCATGCCGACTCTAATGCCGTGGCCAGCTGCGCTAGATTACGCGGTTGAGGATCCATGGCGCGAACAACTCGATCGAGATGGTCGCATAGATGCTCGATTGGGTTTAAGTCAGGTGAGTTTGCTGGCCAGGGGAGGACGGTAAACTCATCCTGGTGCTCTTCGAACCACGCACGTACACTGGCAGCTGTATGGCACCTCGCATTGTCCTGCTGGAAGATGCCATCATCCTGAGGAAAAACAATGCGCATGTAGGGGTGAACATGGTCCGCAAGGACAGATGCGTACTTGTATTGATCCATTGTGCCTTCCACAATGATCAGTGAACCTAGAGAATGCCAGGAAAACATTCCCCAGACCATAATGCTCCCGCCTCCAGCTTGGACCGTTCCGGCAATGGTTGCAGGGTGGTTCCTTTCAGAGGTTTCACGCCTTATACGCCAACGTCCATCTGTCCGATGGAGCATAAAACGCGATTCATCCGAAAACGCAACCTGTCGCCACTCAGTGGACGTCCAGCTGCTGTACTGGCGTGCAAATTCTAGCCTTCGCCGTCGATGAACAGCAGTCAGCATAGGTGCACGAACCAGGCGTCTGCTTCGGAGGCCCAGACGCAGCAATGTTCGCTGAATAGTACTTTGGGAGACACTTTTGGTAGCCCCTTGGTTCATTTTGGTGGTCAGTTGCTCAACGGTAGCCCGTCTATCTGCCCGAACGCATCTCCGCAACCGTCGTTCGCCTCTGTCATCTATGGCCCGTGGTGCACCACATTTGCCACGTCGCTGATTTTGGACAGTCCCATTTTGCCATGCACGGTACACTTTTACCACGGCGGCACGCGAACAGTTCACAAACTCAGCCGTTTCGGAAATGCTTCCACCCTTGGCCCGAAAGCCAATGATCATGCCCTTTTGGAAGTCGGATAAATCGCTTCGTTTCTGCATTACGCCAACATTTAAATTGTTTTCCGAAGCCCTCACACACCCTTTATATACGCTCAACTGCACTGTGCTGCCACCTGCCTTCTGTGATTGGTTATTTAACTCTGACATGGAAAGTACGTGGTGGTCACATTAATGTGACTGGACTGTGTATATAATTGCAAAATCGTAATGAATTACCACTTTTTACCCCAATAAGCATTACAACTGAAATTAAACTAAACTTGATAGAAATAAATGTGACGTTTCTAACTGTGAATAATAGTGATATTTCTTCCTCTCCCCAAAGACTATTAGAAAACAAATTTCGAAACCTTGAGGTCATAAGTTATAATTTGAGTAAAATTTCTTGCATGATTCATTGAGCATTAAACATTTTATTACCGATTAAAGTATTAAAATATTTTTAATGCTTGCAAAATGCCCATCTATTTCCTTCCTTTTTTGTATTTATGAGAATACTTACATACTTAAACGATATAATTTCTCTCTTTTTCGAGAAACATTATATTGTTTTAGCTGAGGTACTTGGTTTATTATTTTGATAGAAATAGTAGTGCGACAGCGCTATCTCTCGGGAATTACAAAAAGCCGTTGTACTTAACGGAATCATGGGATGCCAGAAGATTTGCCAGAAGACATAATTATCAACCAATCATGTATTACTTGGGGCAAATCTTAGCGAATGGGATTTCTGTTCCAACTAGCGCTGCAGTTCGTTTTCCCGTTTGTGTTGTTAATGCGGCTTTAAAACTTGCGCTTCAAAGTGTGAACATTCTTTGGAGAGTGTGTTAGGTTTTCTCTCTCTTCTGAGTTTCGACAGTTATCTTCTAATTTGGGAGTAAAATAAAAATCGGTGTAAGTATTTTATTTTCGCTCTGTATAATTTTCTTTTTACGTGTATTAATTGTAAATAAGATTCTTAAGTTGGCTTAACGGGCGGTTCATATTTTTATATTGCCAAACACTGCAGTTTTATATATGTAGTTTAGAAACACCTTAATATTTAATCTAGCATTATTCTTCAAAGTTAAAACAGATATATCGTTGTCCTTTATGGTAAATGATTTGTGATTGCAAAATTTTGCTATGTTAGCTTGCAAAACAACAAAGAATTTATCATTGCCGTTTATGATGCATTATTGTGATTGCTAAGTTTTACTCTGTTAGCGTGCATACTTCTTCGATATACTCTGTAATAATATTAATCACTTCATAAAATGTGTTAATAATTAGTGTCATTATATGTGTTTAAAAGAGAATCCACTTTTAGGAAATAATATCTTTAGACGTTGATGTAATGAACAGACTTTTGCCATATTCTTTGGTGGCTCTAGTGTAGAATTGGGTGCCCTTTAGAATTGGCGAAAACTTTTGTTCCGTTTTGGCGATGAAATTCCATTTCTGGTTACCATGAGAGTTTTAACATGGTTTTAGCGTCTTGATTTATTTAATTGAAAATAAATCGATGTGCACATGGTCAAAGTCAAGGCAATGTGCAATGACTAGTTTGTGCAATTCTCTGATGTTTTTTTAAGTGAAAACAGGTCGATGTGTACATGGACGCGGAGTTTGTGAAATTCTTTGACTTCTTGTTTTGGATTTGTGTAGCGGCCATCTTGAAATTGTGCCTTATTGGTGCCGATCTTGGCGTCAAAACAGAATCGCCAAAAAACAAGGGGCACCCGATTGTAAACTTTTACCGAATTTTTCTGTAAGTCAACCTCAACACTCAGATGATTTTGCCCAATTTAAAATTTATATTAGGTTGCTTAATCGCTTTTCATTAAAATTTTCATCAAGTATAATGTGGTTTCGCATGTACGTGTTGGCAAGTTGAAGGTAACTGCATACTGTAACCTAAGTAATATTAAGAAAATAAAACAGAAAAACTGATTTAAGTAGCTCGAATTATTTTGCATCTAATGACATTAATTCTAAGCACTTTGTTTAAGTGGAATTATTAGGAAATAAAGTCTTTAAAATATTTGAAACGCCGGTATTATAACAGCAAGAGCTATTTGCATGAAAATTTAAAATGTTCTTTTAAATCGTGAGAATGTGAATTCTGTTAAATACATTGATAGCTATATGTTACCTGACTACCTGTAATATGTACTTTTGAGATCTGTTACTTAGTTCTGTTCGAAGTTGTTTCCCACTGTTTGTGAACTCAACTGAACTAGCTGTCGAGGTTTCATTCTGTCTTAATGTAATTTGATTAGAAATTATTGGGGCTCTAGTGTAGAATTGGGTGCCTCTTGTTTTTTGGCGAAAAATTTTGTTCAGTTTTGGCGATGAAACCCCATTTCTGTTTACCATAAGAGTTTTAACTTCTTGATTTATTTAATTGAAAATAAATCGATGTGCACATGGACAAAGTCAAAATGTGCAATGACTAGTTTGTGCAATTCTCTGATTTCTTTTTAAGTGAAAATAGGTCGATGTGTACATGGACACGGAGTTTGTGAAATTCTTTGACTTCTTGTTTTGGTTTTGTGTAGCGGCCATCTTGAAATTGTGTCGTATTGGCGCCGATCTTGGCATCAAAATAGAATCGCCAAAAAACAAGGGGCCCCCAATTGTGACTTAATATGGTTGAGCATCATTTGTGGGATATTTTATATTAACAAAATCCTGGATAATTTTAACAGAGGAGGCTGTAAGCAGTACAAGAAAAAGACAGTTATTAAACTTTTAAACTTAAGATTTGAGAGAATTAATGTCAAGTGTTGATGCAGTTAAACATGTTAAATGGTATCTTGATAAAACATCAACGACAGTTAAGCTTTCAATATAGACATAACAGTTTCAAGAAATGTAAAAAGGGAAAAATATGAATGCCTTTTATACTCCTCAAAGGTTGAAACATTTGTTTAATGTTACTTATAAAGTTATTTTATTTTCTTGTGTTTTGAGGGCAATACTAAAATAAGTTTGAATGATAACTTCTGATTTACTAAGCTTACTGCATCTCAGCAAATAACATTGTTCGCATATTGTTTCATTTAAGTTGCATAAAATTTTGAACAGTAAATCATTTGATAGCATACTTAAAAGGTAAAATACACATTTAACACCTTAGAACAGTTTGACTTTTTATATTTATTAATTTTAATAGTAATAATTTTATTTACATGTCACTAGGTTGCTGAATGAAAGATTTCAGTTTTATGTATAAAATTGCCATACATGTGGTATATTATATGATCAGAATTATTGAGGGGTTTTCTTCTGCAAAGAATCCAGTGGCACTTCCACAGAGAATATATTAGCGGGTGTCTTTTTTTGTTGCCAGGCTTATCAACATTAATTGTTTTACCGATAACGGTTAAGTTTTGATATAAAACACTAGTCAAATTTACCATTTTAAATGTGATATTTGATGCATAGCCCGATATCAAGCATATGTAAGTTAAATATAGCTAACTTTAGCTGATTAAACATATTAATCACATGTAAGTCAAATTTAGATGGTTAAGTTAGTACAATTAAAATTCAATTAACATTAAAGCATATTAAGTATATGCAACTAAAAATTAGCTCCCTAAACATGCTGTAACATGCTAAACAAACTGAGTGCATAAAGAGAAAGAAAATTATCCTTTAAATATATGTACAGTTAGTATTACCTAAATTAGCCATTTGTTTGTAATTTCAGCCTGTACTATAGCTTCTCCTTTCTTTTTCTCACCAGAATGCAAATCATTTAGATAGTATTTAAACTGAGGTTTTTGTATTGTAAGACAGAGAGTATTTCTGGCTTCTGCTCGCACGCTGCATTAGTTTCTGCCAGCTGTGATAATTTGTAATTAATTCAGCTTTGCGTTATTGTTAGCGATATTTCAATCTGTTACGATTATGAGTTACTGAGCCAGCTTAGATTAAAATTAAATTGTGTTGTCTTTGAATGCTAGTCCACAATTTGAATTTGACTCTTCCTGTTTAGTTACATCGCCATGAGCTGTAGTTCATTCTGCGAACATAAGAACACGCACTTATATTCTGAGTTCTGTTTAAATAAAGAGGTTTACTCTAACTTTTATCTGACTTTATAGTTACTTTCAGACATGACGATAATTTGCTTCATGTATATCTAGAGTTTTGGACTATTTAACTTTTACCAGATCATATAAAACCTCATAGGTATAATGTCGAGACATTGACAAGTTAGGAGATGAAGCAGAAACTAATGCGAACATTGATTTGCTTATTGAAACAAATTTCTCATTGTTAATAAATTAGCCATAATGTCTGGGAGGGCTTTTAATTAAAAAGACACCTAAGTATTTTTTTGCTCAGCATTGTTGCAACGTGTTGTAGCTTTTAATGTATTATTATCCTGATGTCATTTAAGAATCAGTGTCATAAATTATATGTATTTTAAACTGAAATGTTATTAGACTGATTTTTGTCAAATATTTTTAAAAAATAAATAAAATTTAATAGTGGCTAGGTAAATCTATAATATCTGCTACCTGATTCTATAATATCTCCTACCTAAGGGTATCTAACTACCTAATTCAATTATTGGTAACTAATTGCTCACCTTTAAAAGTTATCTTAACATCGAGCCTTTCATATAGTCACAAAATACAACACAAAAATGTAAAAATTACTATAAAACGTATTCCTTACAGCTAGTAAGACTTTAAATTAATACATAAAAGCTTATCACCTCTGGTGCTTTAGTGGCTTATTGGAACCTTAATGTATGATAACTGTATTACAACTCCAGGAACTCTAGACGAAGCTACGACACTAACTGTGTCAGACAGACAGAGCATAACTAACTTTCAAAAACCCTGCCAACATCACGCATTCAGGCCTGTTCTGATTGACAAGTCTTTCTCTAGGCAAGCAACAGCAGTGACAACAGCCAGTCTTCTGTTATGGATTTTACTTTTCATTTTAACGTATGCCGTTTGATATCAAATTGGCCTGTTATTTACAAAATCTCTAGACTGAGCAAGTACTTAACGAAAGGAGACATAAAAGAAAAAAATCAACATAAAGATAACCATTAGAAAAATGTCACTAATCTTCTTGAAAATATGTCCAACTATTATAAGCATAAAATGTTTAATACTTATTTGACAAATTTTACAAAGATGATTTTATTCTCGAATTTATTTTATAATTTTGCTTAATAATAGTGCATCCTACTTACGGATCTGTTTTTTATTAGGTTGGTGTAACGAAAATGAAGTTTAGGCATGGGCTTGAATTGAATTTATGCAGTTCCAATTTGCTGATAGGTCCTTAATTTTTTTCTTTAATGGTCTTTAAAAGTCCTTAATAGTGCTTAATTTTGATGTGCAGAAATGTGTACAAACCCTGAATTATTATTGGATTTGTGAAGACAGTAACATTTATTGCTTAAGTTGCTGAAAGTGCATGTGTGATGGATGTTGTTCACTTTAATATTGCAGTATATAGTATTACTTCTGTTGCTGATATCATAATTTTCTTTTACATTGTATTAGTAATTGATATTTTGCATATTTAAGTTGCATAACCTAAAACAGGCCACTTTCATAAAGTTTTTACTATACATGTTATTTTGTATTGCATACATTATTACTATTTAAATTGCCTTTGTCCTGATCACAGTATAATATTGCAAACTTGACTTAATGTGGATTGAGGTGACTTAATAGAGAAAATGTTAGTTTTTGCAAAAGATGTCAGTTATTTACAACTTATAATACTGTGTATGATTTTGTACTTTCCATTTTGTTTCTTAAGGCATCCAATTTCATTTCCATTGCTTCCTCCCCCCTTTTTTTTACATATTCAGTTGCACAGATAACACATGTAAGTTTGGATTATACTAAAAGAATTCGGAATGAACTGAAAAATTAGCTTATGAAAGGGTAGTTATAGATCTTCAATGAAGAAGGGATGAGTGATAACTTGTATTTTACAGTAATTAAAATGAATTTGTCAAAAATCATTAATATGTCTGTTAAGAAGCCACTGTATTATTTTAAAAGGTATTTCACTTAATCATCACATCATTAGGGGATTTAAAAAAAGTTTTTGAGTTACATGGTATGTTCAGTTTGTGGGATCTTGACCTATCCATTGTATTTCCTCTTAACATATTAGTTGTTGGCTAGAACTTTTCAGCAGTTTTATGCCTGCTTTATCTGTTATCGTGGCTTTTGGCAAAGGTTCGGAAGATTCCACAATTAGCAAGATATGTTGACTTTGCATTCAGATATCAGTAAACTATCCTGCTAAGTAGAATAAAAAAGGGATTTTTTAATCAAAATTTAGACTAAGCTCAACAGATGATGTGTTATAAAGGTATGTTGTAATAGTTTGACCAATGCAACCGCTGCTAGCATTCTACCAGAACAGTCGTCCAGAAGGAACATTAATAAAGCATGGATCGTGAGTCATTCCAGAATCTTATCTTTGTGGGAAAAAAGGTATTGTTAAAAAATTAGTTGTAACATGGAGTCTGAATGTTAAAAAAATAAGGTAATCTAGGTCATGCTGCGTATCAGATGATAATATAAATAAAAATACAGGGGATTTTGCAGACAACTTTCAGTTAGCTGTAATGTATGGTTTGATGTAAGTATACAATCTTTATTGGTTTCTACAGATTGATGTACTTGGACTTGATGCCCAGACGGATGGAAGGTTTCTATTAGAACATGGTTTGGTAGTAATTTCAATTTTTTTTTTTTTTTTTTTTTTTTTTTTTTTTTTTTTTTTTTTTACTTTTGAGACTGTTTTTAAACTACCCGACACTGAAAATGCAACACAAATGAGTGGCATGAAAATCATGCAAACTTCAGGATAGACGCACGTTACCGAGTTATGCGAATGATATGAAATGCGCAGCTCTCCAGTGCACATTGAAGATAGAAGGGAAGGAACTTGTAGAATGTTCAATTTTCGTGACATTATTTCTGCTAGAGAAATTGTAGAAAATTTGTTCTTGTCTTGGAGGACACGTGTAGAATGCCAGGCCATCGTCAATGGAGGCAGTTCCAGCACAGACGATTTTACGAGGGGCATGATGATTGGACTGAGAAGGGCAGGTTGGTCTCTACAACAAATCTCGGCTGACACACACCTGGACATGTCCATAGTGTGTGCGATGATGATTGGAACAAGGAAATGCAACAAGTTCGAGGGATGCAGGTGTAGCCAGAGTGATGTTAGCATGCATGGATTGACGCAGTGGTGCACCAGCAAGCCACTTGTGCCTCCATTCTGCAGCATATTCAAGACATGCTAGACGTTCCCAAATTGACCAAAACCATTTGTCATAGATTGGTGGCTAGGAGGCTTGCGTTCATGATGTCCATTAAGATTGCCATTGATCCCACATCTGCATTGTGCTGGGCTTGAGTGATGTAGATCAGTGTTACCCAACCTTTTTATCACTGCGGACCGGCCAATGTTTGATAATGATGATTTTACTGTGACCCTGAGGGGGGGCATTGTTTATATTTTAGATTATTTTGATTTATTAATTTTAATTTGTTTTTACATATGCCTTCAAAATAAAATGCAGTTACACCAAAAAATAAATATGTGATTTAACAGTTTTACTAGAACGTTAAATCATTGAAAATCCTGAGCTTGTTTCTTTGCAATTATACGGTTCCATCTGGGGGGTAATTGGAGATGTGACACCCGAAGTGTGTTGCTTATCTCCAGTTTTAATTTAAGGTATTGCTTATGGCCAGTTTAATTTTAACGAAACAGATGTTTTTAATTTGGGGTATAAACCTAGGAATTAAATTCAGTTTTAATGAGATGGGCGGCCCGGTACCATTTAATCCGCGGACCGGGTGTTAAGGACCACAGATATAGATGACTGAATAGCAATGGCTCGTATTCCCAGATGACTCGCGCTTTTATTTCTCCAGTGAAGTCACTGCATATGGATATGGCATCTATGTGGAAAAAGTCCAACCCCGGCAGCAACTGTGGAACATGGCAATGCGGCATCATTATTTGGGGACTTGGTGGTGTACGATTCCAGGTCACCTCTAGTTCATGATCAGGGCATTATGGCAGCCCAATGATACGTGGATGCACTGCAGCCAGTCACACTCTCCTACCTTCAGGGAGTGCCCAATGCCCTTTATTAGCAGGATAATGCCTGGTCAAGCATTGGCTGATTGAGCAGTGTACAGATGCTTTCTGTTACTTTTCCCTCTTGATCTTGCCAGTTGAATACATTTGGGATGTTATTTGATGCCATTTGCAGATCCAGCCATTGCTGTGTTCAGAAGACTTAACTGGCAAATGGATGACAGGGAGTAGAGAGCCATTCTTCTGGACACCATCCATGCTCTCATTTACTCTGTACCGAGACATTTTGCTTTGTGTATCACTGTCCAAGATGTCCTACAACCTACTGAGCCAATGCTATTCTCACTCCTGTGTTGTGTATATCATTTCAAAATAAAGATCACTTATTGTTTGTTGCTGTCTCTGTTTGCAGAGGTTCATTACTTTCTGGCCACTCCTTGATTCTTGTCTTGTTGCATTTTCAGTGTCGAGTAGTATATGTTGGAGCTTGGCGATTTTGACCTTATCCCATTTCAGATGTTCAGTGTGCTAGTTTCGTTGATGAATTGTATGACAGAGTATGTAAATATCTTTCACAACTCGTGTTCGTAGTTTTCTGGAGGTTGACCTAGTATATTTTAGTTTCTGTGCTTCTATCTAGGTTGTGAATTAGTAAAAGTCTTCATTCACATTGTGAAAATTTTTGCAGAAATGTGAACTAAATTTTAATATTATTGCATAACAAAAGGGGGTACTTTTCCATTATGCACCTGCCACATTTTTTTTTGGTGCCCATGAAAGAAAGCCAGAGACATGCCAAGACCTTACAATAGCAGTCTAGGAACTGTTTGTGTGTGTGCCATACTGGTTTGAAAAATGAAGTTTGTGAAGCCAGACTGCTTAACAAGTATATATATATTTAAAGAATTTATGAATAAGATTGTCATCATTGTATGAGTTCTTTTATGTTGTTAAAATGTAATGTACTAAAGTTCAGTATGTTCTTTCGTACAGGTATCACAATGTCTTCGGATCGTAAAGCTGTGATCAAGAATGCTGATATGTCAGAAGAAATGCAACAAGATGCTGTGGATATTGCAACTCAAGCATTAGAAAAATACAACATTGAAAAAGATATTGCTGCTTACATCAAGAAAGAGTTCGACAAGAAATATAATCCTACGTGGCATTGTATTGTTGGTCGCAATTTTGGCAGTTACGTTACTCACGAAACCAAACATTTCATTTACTTTTATTTAGGACAAGTTGCAATTTTACTTTTCAAGTCTGGATAGAGAAAATGTCATTTATAACTTCCATTTTTCCTCGTGGTCATGGGACTAACATGGCAGCTCATTGTCATAGTTGAATTACTATAAAATGTTTTTGTTCAGTGATCATAATCATTTGTTATAAATATTTATTTCCATATGTTGTACAAATTGTACATTTTGATTTAATATTTACATTAATAAAAATATCATAGCTTGTATGCTGAATGAATTGCTGCAATACCATTACAAAGATTCTCATAAGTTACCATTTTGAATCCTGCATCTTCAATCATGTACATGAATTCTTCCTAAGGGAAATTTGAAATTAAAAATCTGTTTTTTGAAAATACATAACTTTACTTTTAGTTGAAAAGAAATTACCTGATTAGGAAATTTTTGTATACTTTCTATTAAGTATTGATAAGATTTCCAGTCGCCTGCTACAATTTCTCCAAGAACAGGTATTATTTCCTTAGAATACCAATTATATATCCTGGGAGAAAAATAAAATGTATAGAATGGCACAAGTATTACAATACAGCAGATAAAAGTTTTTCATATATATATATTTTTAGAGAATATTACCTTCTGAATGCTTCACTTTTAACTTCGCTGAACTCCAAACATAAGAAGCGACCACCTGGTCTTAATACGCGATGTGCTTCTAAAAGTGCCTGAAAATTATACATTGATTTTGAAATTTATATTGTGAATAGTGCAGTTTTATTGGAATATATATGTACATGTACCTGATCAATATGAACAACATTTCTAATTCCAAATGCAATAGTATAAGCATCAAAACTGTTTTCAGGAAAAGGTAGAATTTCAGCATTTCCTTGGATACAAGTCAAATCTGAAACAAATCGTTAAAATTATTACAGAATTTCTTAAAATTTTAGTGGTACAGTTGATAATTATTTTAGAATGTAGAGATGATAAATTGATATGTTAGTCTTCCCCTTTTTTAAGTCTTCAAATTATATGAAAATATACTGTGTGGAATAGAATATATCAATTGGCTCATCTGAAAAGTTTCTCAGTTTTCTTAAAACTTAATTCCAAGTATCTTAAGGTCTAATAATGCTTTAGCGTAGCCAATCTCTTTAAGATTTTCCCTCTTCTAATTTAATCTGTGTTAGCTTTACTGAAAAGAACTTAAGTGTTCAGAAATGTGTTTTCCATTTCATTATTTAATTCTTAATAATTCATGTAAATTAAACTGTAGTAGAAATATGCCAATGTAAAAATTCCAGACGTATGTCTGATTTATGTTTGAATTTGTGCGATTTTAAAACTACTTTTGTGGCAGATACATTAATCAAACTTTTATGTTGAATTGTTTATCATACCTATTTTCTAAACTATATATTTTGGTGAAAAGATGAATGGTGGGTAGAATTAAAACAACTAATTTAGAAATACAATTACAAATTACTGGGCTTTTCAAGCATGCCGTGTCAAATTTAGGACAATTACGCTCACAGTATCTAAACAAGTAATCTATGAAACCATGAAGATCTGAAAGGCCTTAATTTGGTTTATTTAGTAATAAAATGGTTGAATCCATATTTAAATCTATCTGCCTAGGAGGTAGAAGAAATACTTTTGTGGTGGACTTTCTGAGAGAAGCTGGCTATTAACAATGTTACATGGGAAAAACTGCAGAAATGCAGTCAGTTTATCTGGAGTTTCAATGTTTGGCAACTTCACCACTAGGCCTCTGGTGGGCCAGAAAAATTTTTAATTTAAATGGTGAGCTATGAAAAGGTTTATCATTAATGATGATCATTGAGTCTTAGAAATGAATTTTTAGGATTTCATGTTGGGGTTCTAATAAGATGCCAAATGGTTTATCTATATATTTGTAATGAAAAAAAACAGTAGGCCATTGATGTACTGTTTATGAATTTATTTAACTTTTGAGTTATCAACGAGTTCAACTCTCATTCCAGTTAAGCATTGTTTCCACAATCACAGCTATTATTTACAAGTTCACAACTGATAGATATGATTGATGCATTTGGGAAAAGAGCTGGTTAAACTGGCTAAAGGATTGAACTAGAGGATTAATTTGCTGAAATGTTCTCGTGTAATTAGCTTTCAAATCGCTATTGGCTGTACACATTTTGAATTATAAATTTACATTAACTAATATTTGTTTCTTATAAAGATTTTAGATGTGAAATAGCAGTATACAGAACAGTAACCAGATGATTAAGTATTTATCCGTCATATATAATGATGTAATTCTTGTTCATATTTTTATAACCAGATGATTAAGTATTTATCCGTCATATATAATGATGTAATTCTTGTTCATATTTTTATTTCTTGGTATTTGGTTTTTTAGTAATTATTTGCATGCCTTGAAAACCGAACTCGATAACTGCAGTGTATACTGTATAGAAGGATGTATAAATTCAGAGGTGTATTGTTTTCAAAATCTCTTCTGATAAAATACAAGTATGAAATCAACTTGAAGTGAGACCTTACTACATCAATGATTCTCCTGTTTTGGCCCTATGCCGTTTCATTCCTAAAAAATAATCCTCCTTTTGCAAAACTTGGAAAAATACTTAACGTTTATTTTTAACATGATTTTATAATTTAACAACAAAGTATAGAAAGTGATAAATACCAGAACTTTAATAAAAATAGCTTTTGTATTAGTTTTATTTTTTAACATAATTTTATAATTTAACAACAAAGTATAGAAAATGATAAAAACCAGAACTTCAATTTCGCATAAATCATACAATTAAAAGTATTTTGAGCCCAAGAAAAAACTATTAGTCTTTCATTCAAGTCTGTTGCCATTTGGAAAACGTGAACTATTATTCTTTCATATTTATTCTCTTTTAATTAACTTGGGAAACAGTTTAAAAGCATGTAATTAAAAATATTAAATGTTTTCATAGAATTATATATTTTTCACTTTCTAAATATACAGAAGATGTATAACATTCTCATATTAGTTCAAATCAGTATTTGTCTAATAGTCTATCAAATGTTTTGATATTCCACCTGGATCATCTTAAGAAGCTTCTGGGCAATCATTAAAATCTAAAGCAAATTCAGATTTTTTTTTAAATATTTGAACTGTAAATTTGAAGATGCTGAATTCATAATTTTTAGAAAGGTTTCATTAAGTCTAAAGATGTGAGTACAAAAAATTTGTAATCAAGAAGGGTAAAACTGGTAACAACATCCATGTTTTAAATCAGAATTCTTGGGCAGGAGTAAAGCATAATATTTCTCTTTCTGTATCAGCAGAAAAATATTAACAATTTATTTATATTCGGTAGAAAATAATTAAACCTGGAGAATAAGCTAATTTGGCTGCGTGAAATTTATATTTAAAACGTGATGAAATATTTTAAATAATTAGAAGAATAAATATGGTAAATGAAGAAATTAAGTTACAAATGGCATTAAAGAATACTACTGTTGAGTTCATACTTTTGTAAAAAAAATAAAATTTGGTAATTAGATTTGACAGTAAACGATTGCTGGAATAGGAGATATTATGAGCAGAGTGTAGTGACTGTTGTTGCATGGTTTTATACACTGTGAATACGTTAGTTAATGGCTATGACGAAAGGCTAATTTCAATTAGAAATTAAATCCTTTCTAAAATCTGTCTATGAAGAAATCTATATCTATCACTGATGCGAAGAAACTTTAATTTAAATATTTATTTACAATATATAAGTTAAACAGTTAATAAATCATCTTATGGAATTTTACAAAACAAAGGATAAGGCTTCCTATGCCTTTCCCGTCTAACATCTAATTAATTTTTTCTACTTCAGGTGGTGGCGCTGCTATTGCTGCATGACATCATATTTCTCTACATTCCCCACGTGAACTCGTGGAGTTCACACACTTAAGAAGAATAAGAATTAAATCCAAATAAAATGAAAATACTTAGTTACTTACTGTCACAAACTAAAAAAAAGGAAAAAATATTCTTCTGAACATGTACTAAAATATAAAATAAAACAAATTAATCAGTTAAACATAAGAAATTATTGAGTAATCAAAAAGTTCTTAAATGTCGGAGTTCATAGTTTAGTCAATAGTTCTAAAGTTTGTTCACAACTTCTAAAGGATATATCGGCTGTATGGGTCTCTTAATTTGTTCTTTGGACGTCTTAATTAAACAAGAACGAACATGTTGATCTCGTCCTCTGTATAACTCTATTACCACACCGAGTTCCCATAAGAGTTTGGACTTTGTAGATCCTTCCAAGAGAACGACATCTCCAACCTTTAATTCTTTACTATGGCTAAGATTATCTGAATGGTGGGCCGATCGCAAGTCAAGTAGATATTGTTCCTTCCATCTTTTTCAGAGATGTTCTAAAAGTCTTGTTTGGTACACTTGTCGTTTCATCAGATAACTTCTATTCGAATTCTTGTCAATCATCTCAATAAAATGAAGTGGATAATTATGATTTTTTCAACCAAATTTGAGAAAATGTGCTGGTGTCAGAGGCTCTGGTTCTTCCAAGTCATTGTAAGTATAAGTTAAAGGTCTTTGATTTATGACATATTCAACGTCTGTCAAAATAGTAGTCAACTCTTCAAAATGAAGTAGGGCTTTTCCAAGTGTTTTCCTCAAACAATCCTTCACAGACTTCACTAAACATTCATAAAATCCTCCCCACCATGCAGCACGTTCTGCGATAAATTTCCAGTTTATCTTTTATATTTATATTATATTTATTCCAGTTTTATCAATAAAATCTTGAAATTTGGAATCCTTCAGTATTTTTGAAAAATATTCGAATTGTCGATTTACCTTTTGAAAGGTTTTGGCATTATCCGAGTAAATTGTGTCACAATGTCCTCGCCTTGATACGAATCATCTAAAAGCCATCACAAAATTTTCTGTTGACATACTGGAGACTAGCTCTAAATGAAGGACTCTGGTAACAGCACATGTGAAAAGAACTATGTACGATTTATCAGTTCCTGTTGCAGATCTAATCCAAATTGGGCCCGCGAAGTCCACTCCAGAAACAAGAAATGGCGGAGTCTCAACTATACTGTCTTTAGGTAGGTGTGTGGTTACCTGTTGAGCAGGATTTGCTGTATACTTTCTACAAATAAGACAGTTTTTAAGTATCTTCTTCACAAGCTGTCGGCCTTTCGGTACCCAGTATTCTTTTCGAAGGCTGGCCAAAGTGGCTGTAACTCCACTGTGCATCAACTTGTTATGTTCTCTTTCAATAATCAGTTCCGTAAATTTCGAATTTCGAGGCAAAAGGATAGGATGTTTTTCTTCGGTGCTGAAATCGGAAAATTGTAATCTTCCTCCAAGCCGTAAGATTCCTTTATCGTCTAAAAACGGGGAAAAGGAATATATGGATGACTTCTTAGATATGCTTTTTATCAGCTTCTAATGCCGAAATTTCCACATTATATGCTACTTTTTGAATTTTACGGATCCAGAATTCTTCTGCAACTTTAAGCTCTTCAGCAGTGGGAACACCTGTGAAGTTTGCATGTTTCCTAGCTTTCAAAGTGAAGCGTCTAATCCAAGATGTTATTCTTAATATTTTCATGAGATTACTGTACTTGGAAATATCAAACAATTCATCCTTCTCTTGTACGATACATTTATACTGTTGGGTACAAGAAAACGTTTTTCTGTATTCTAAATTTTCTTCTTCAACAACGTCCACATTACCAGAGGCCCAAAATTCTGAAGACTGTAAAAGCCAGGGTGGTCCATGCCACCAAAGTTGGCAATTTCTTTAGCAACACTAGTTCCTCGTGACATGAGGTCGGCTGGGTTATCTTTACCACGGCAATAATGCCAATTACTGCTTTTAGTTAATTTCTGAATTTCATAAGTTCTGTTTTTGACGAAAGGTTTAAATCTTTCGGGAGATCCATGAATCCACAAATAAGTTATTTGAGAATCAGTCCAATGGAAGGGGATTACTTCATATTTCAAACATTTTGCGATTTTATCACTCAACCTGGCAGACAAAAGCGCGCCCAAGAGTTCCAATCTAGGAAGTGTAAGTGATTTCAGAGGTGCAACTCTGCTCTTGGAAGCAACAAAAATTGTTTTAAAAGTTCCATTGTTCAAAACTATTCGTAGGTATACCACGCATCCATAAGCTTTCAGAAAAGCTATGGAATTCTATTCGTTTCACATCTACATCTAATATTCCCTCTAAATAGTAACGGGGAATTCTGAGGTGGTTCAGTTCTTCAATTTCTTCGTACCAGACTTTCCATTTATAACTAAGGTCAGGTGGCAGTTCTTCATCCCAATCAATTTTTGCAGACCAGATTTCTTGAATCAGACACTTTATTCTAATGGTGAAAGGGCCGTAAAACCCGACAGGATCAAAAATACGCCCCGCAGTTTGCAACAGGAAACGTTTTGAGTTAATTGACGAGGATAAGAAATTTGTTAAGTGTTGAGTGTCAAAATAAAAATTATCATTATCTGTATCCCAGTTAATTCCTAACACTTTGATGGGGACAATTTCAGGAGATTCTTGTATCGAAAATTCTTTGTGATGCCAAATGTCTTTGAGCTCTTTTGAATTAGTATGCCACTTATGTAGTGACATGCTAGCTTCATTAAAAATGTTCACAATTTCTAAACTTGTTTTCAGGGCTTGTTCTAAATTTTGTTAACCACCAATAATATCATCAACATACAGACAATTGTTTAAGAGTTCTACTGTTTCAGGATATATTTCTGAATATTTTTTAAGGTGATGCTTAATGGTAGCAGCGAGTAGGAAGGGACTAGATTTTACTCCGAACAAAACTCTTGTAAATCTAAAGGTTTTCAAGTTTTCATTGCTATCATCAGGATCATCTTTCCAAAAGAATCGTGTAACGTCCCTATCTTCTTCATTCAACTCTATTTGTAAAAAGGCTTGTGTAATGTCAGCTGTTAAGGCTATCGAATTTTGTCTAAATTTTATCAGTAAATCAAAAATATCAGGATATAAGTTCGGACCCGTATATAAACAGTCGTTTAAAGAAAGTGTCTTTGGTCTATGTGTTGAAGCATCATAAACTATTCTTAGTCTGCTTGTTGTTCTATCATTTCTGATGACTGCCCTATGAGGTAAATAAAATAAGAGTCTTGTCATTTCACTTGTCTTCCTTAACTGGTTCAATAATATGTTTTAACTCGTAATCTTTTAAAACCTCTGTATATTGAACAAATAAAGAGTTATCAATTTAAAATTGTTACTTAATTTCTTAAATCTTTCCAAGTGCTACATCCCTATTATCTTCCATTAGATGTTTTGAATTTGGTTTCCATGGTAATCTTACTTGGTATCTTCCATTCTTGTACTTGATATCAGATTCGAAGGATTTCATAATTTCTAAATCAACAGTTTTGTTGTTCTGAGTATCACTTTCTAAACCTAAGTTTTCTAGCTTCCAAAACTGTTGTAACTGATCTGATATCAAGTTCTCATTTACTAACTTTCATAGTTAATAATTCACTAAATTCATTATTTACTTTACCCTGTAAACACCACCCAAATAAAGATTCTGTAGCTACTACATCTCTTGAAATTCTTTTAATTTTACCTGTAATTATAGAATAATAGAAATCTACCCCATGAGAACATCAATTTTGTCACTTTGCCTACAGCAGTCAGCTAATTGTAAATTTTGTAAAACTTTATTTTCCTTAGCAAAGTTCAAATCCGGAGGAGAGATGAGAGCATTGGATATATTTTCAACTTCGAGAAATTCAACATATATACTAAGTTTGGGATCGCTAATATTTTCTAGTTTGGCTTTAACAACATTGAAGGTTTTTTCTAACGCAGTTTTATCTCCAAATGAGTAAACAGAAAGTGATTCTTTTCTAACGATCGGAAGATCCATTTTACTAGATACATTTTTAGTTATGAAAGATCTCATTGAGCCATTATCAAAAAGAATTCTCACATTTTCAGCTTTATCATTATTTCGAATTAATGCAGAAGCAGTTTGCAATAATATTCTATTAGATCTATTTTCATCGGAATTATATGACGAAACAGCGGAAATAACGTTGGAATCTGACGTTTTCTTTTCAAGTTTATTGTTATCTTTTTTCTGATGAAATGAATAGCAAATGGCTTTCGAATGTTTATTAGAGCAGAAGCTACAGTTTACTTTTTGTTTACAGTCTTTAATTCTATGCTTTTTATCCAAACATAAAAAACATCTGCCTTGCTTCTTCAAAATCTCTTTTTTTCTTTTCCACACTAAAAGTTTCGCATTCCATAGATTTATGACTAAGTTCCCGCAGAACAGACACTGTGATTCGGCTGACGCTGCTAATAATTCAACTGTCGACGGCTTACTTGTTTTGACTGCAGAAAGTTTCGATTTGAAAGGTAGTGGTTTTTCTAATTGCAAGAATTTCTCTTTACAGTTATAATTAACAGAAGCTGCGCGTTCTCTACTGAGTACTTCGTTCCTCAAAAAGTCTAATAGACCTTTTAAATCCCAATTTTCGTCTTTAATTTTTCGGCTATAATCAAGAACGAACTCATTAGGAAGTAATTTCAAAATTAAAGGCGTTAAAAGATTTCCGTAGGAATTAGAGTCTATTTTTAATGCTTCAAGATTTCTTATCTGCACTTCGGTGTGATCGAGAAGTTTTCTTAATCCGTTTACATCATTAGGATTTCTAACAGGTGAAATACTTAAGAGTTGTCCTAGATGCGAATTAATTAAGATGTTCGTTTGCCCAAATCTGGAACGTAATAGTTCAAGAGCAGCTTCGTAATTATTTTCGATAAGAGCGAAACCAGAAATAGCTTTGGCGGCTGAGCCACCAAGAAAGCTTTTCAAATAAATTAATTTTTCTATTTTTGATAAATTCGGATTTTTATCAATCGCATTTTCGAACTGACCTATAAATTCTAACCAATCTGAAGGATCACCATAAAATTTAGAAATGGTTAATTTAGGAAGACGAGTGAATGTATTATTTTCGTTTTTCGAATCTGTAGTGGTTTCATTAGAAATGTTCCGATTTTCATTCTCCGAATTTTCGAGCTTATTCAATTCCTTCAATTTTTTCTTTCCTCTAAATTGCCACAGTTGAATTTTCTCATCGTATTCTAGAACCGTTGTGATTTCGAGTTCAAATTCCTCCGTTTCGAGTTTTAAATCTCGTTCTATTTGAGAGTCTAAATCTTTCAAAACTTTTGATTTTTCGTTTAATTGATCTAAATTTTCTTCTAATACATTAACGTTTATACTAATATCATCTTTATTTAATTCAGTCTCGATTTTCTTTAATATCTTGGACACTGCGGTCCTGAATACCTTTCGTTTCGATTTCAGTTTAGCAATGAGATCTTCCATTATACTAATAATAGAAAGTGCAGGCTTACCTTGGCAGTCTTCGCACACTTCTAAAGTGCTAATCCAAAATTAGAAAACACAAATTTTCAAATTACCGAACGATTCATTTCAGGCCTGGATGCACCATTGTGCTGAAAGGCTAATTTCGCAATAGGCTAATTTCAATTCGAAATTAAATCCTTTCTAAAATCTGTCTATGAAGAAATCTATATATCTATCACTGATGCGAAGAAACTTTAATTTAAATATTTATTTACAATATATACAGTTAATAAATCATCTTATGGAATTTTACAAAACAAAGGATAAGGCTTCCTACGCCTTTCCCGTCTAGCGTCTAACATCTAATTAATTTTTTCTACTTCAGGTGGTGGCGCTGCTATCGCTGCATGACATCATATTTCTCTACAATGGCAAAGCTCAACTAGGGCTGTATGTCTAAGTGGAGTAATGCCTTTGAAAGGTACTTTCTTTGGGAAAGTGGCTCGTATGCATGTTATACATGGGAAAAACCATGAAAAATGTCCATGCAGCCAACTCGTTTGCCTGGAATCGAACTCTGGTCAGAATTACCAATGTTCAGAAGTTTTACTCCTTAGTGATTGCAAGGTGGAAAGCACAGGATTTCAACAAAATTGCGAGATATTTCCAATTTTGTGCTCTGTACCAAACAAAAATCAACACAAGTACCATGTAGTTGCAGAATTTTAAGTCGGTTATCCTTTGGTGTTGCTGTAATGGTGTTCAAAGTGAACCAGTGTAAAATAAACCTATTATGTAATAGGGAATATGTGTAACATATTAAAAAATAATCATATTCATATATCTGAATGTAGCTAATAAACTGTATAGCAACACTGTCTACGATTTTTATCACTTGGGGACAATTCAAGGTTTTGTGTCTCTTCCTGTTTGCCAACATTTAAAATACTAAAATTTCATAACATCAATCTGATACCCCCTGGATGCTGAAACTGGAGACACATGTTCCTCCAACTACGTCGGTGGTACTATATGTGTAGCCATAATGGACTTTTTTTTTTTTTTATTTTGCCTGTTTTAGTAAGTTAAATTGCATATCTGGTAAGTGATAATCTAACCTGAAATATTAAATTTTCACTATGAATATGACAAACTGTTGGTCAACCAAGACATACTGACCTTTTTATTTGTGAAACAATTTGATGAACATATAATATTTTAAATTTTGTTAGAAAAAATAAAGGATTATTTCAACAAAATTCATTAAAACAAGGTTAAAAATGAATAAATATAATTCTTTAATTGAAGCTCTTCTGAATTATTTATGAGTTAATAGTAAAAAAAAACTCCAGATCGTTTTTACAGACTGCAAGTATTTAAGATTTTTATGAAGTTCTTGTAGTGATATGAACTAAGCGTAACATTATTTAAAATCACTGATTTCACTGTCATTGCTCTAGATACAAGAAAAAATTTACATTTAGGTGTTTCATTTTAATATTCAAAGTGGGCTAAAAAAATAAAAAGTCCTCTGAAGAAGCATTTTAATTGCTTGCATAAAATTATACAAAAGACTTTTATTAAGATTATTGGTAGATTATTTAGCACTCTTATTTATTGTGAAATAGATATAACATATATCCAACATATTAGAATAAAAGGTCATACTGGTATTTATACCTATGAAGATACAAGAAAGTGAAAAAATTTTGCACACACATAGTTTTCCACACATGCATTTTGAAGCTCGGATTTGATTAAATGCTCAGGAATTTAAAAACTTGTGTTGCAGCTCTGCAAAACTTCTGTTTCAAATTTTGTCTCAATTCAGCAATGTAAAAGAAGTGTGTTGCTACTTGACAAAATACAATCTTCGGCATTTAATCAACAAACTCGGCAATTTAAAAGAAATTAATTGCCATTGTCTAAATAAAAATATTTTTATCTTCTACCTAGCAGTACGTTGTTTGGTACAAGAGGTGTTTTTCTTTCAAATTTTGTTATTAATTAGCAAACTGAACAATTTAAAAGCAATAAATGGAGATTCATTTAAATTATTATTAATTACTAGCTAGACATGTGATTTTGAAATTCCAGAGTTAATTAAAAGCATTTATATATCTTTTTTATAATATGTATTGTTCTGGTTTTCGTATTTATTTAGAATTGTGATTAAAATTGCTTTATTTTCCCGTGCAACGCAGGCAATTTTTGAACGAAAGGCTATGTGGGAAAAGTAAAAATAAAAGACCGCATGCATTTAATATTTAGTAAATAAATATCTCGTAATTGCTGTTGCCATCCACAAAAATTGAGAAAAATCTAGGTTTTACCAGACTATTCTAGTGAATAATTAAAAAGCCAAATTAAAACACCTCATCTCAGTTGTAGTTGTAGCTGTTTTAAGCGATCTGTTTGTTTACTTAATGCTGTGATTGATAGTAGCGAATTCGCTGTGAGATTGGATTGTCTTTATCTGTTTTGAATTGAATTCTGTTTAATGTTTGAGATATTGTGATATTATACGAATATCTCTGAGAAAATATTTCAGTGTTTTGTTTTATATCTTGTGAATTTTAACAACTGGTGCATTCAATGCATTTATGCGTTATGAACCTGTACACATGCAACAATTTTTGGTGTCAGAAGTGGGAGTTTGAATGCCAGTCACAAGAGCAATGGAAGAACAATTGAGACAGTTCGTCACTGCTTTTGCTGCATTCCAAGAAAAGATGAAAGCTGGCCAAACATCATTTAAAGAAGATATTAAAACGAGACAGGAGTCCGTTAAGGAAACGATGGAAGCTGTTAAAGAAGAGATGAAAGTAGGCCAAGAGAAAAGAGAAATCACCTGCATAATAGAAAACAAATTTGAAGCTATGGAAGACAGAATTGACATAGTTGAAAATAGAGTTGGACACATAGAAGAAAGAGTTTTTGCCATTCAAAAACAAATTGATGACAGGGTTTCTGCGATCGCCAAAGAAGTCGATAATTTAAAGAAATTCGTAGCGACGGCAGGGAGCACTTCAGATAAAATTTTTACCAATGAATGTCTGTCCCTCACTGAAGTGATCCGTGTATGATGAAAAGACCTCCTGACAAGTATACAAGACTCAATTTTCTGTAGTTCCGGAAGCAAATGGATGGGATTCTCAAGCTAAGGCCTGTTATCTTGCCACTTCTCTGAGAGTAGATGCAGCGGATATCATTCAGACTCTTCCCGAAAGCAAAAGGCTAGATTTCGAAGCTCTGGCCGGCACTCTGGAGAGAAGTGTTTAAAAGATTACAGCAGGCTTAAGTTAAAATCCTGTCTACAGAAACACTCCAGCAGCACGCCACGGATGTTGAAAGGGTGTCCCACCTCGCCTTTTCAGAGTGCCTGACAGAAACAAGGGAAATCCTGTCCCTGCAATACTTCATCGACAGAATCCCGGATCCTGAATTACAGAAAGCTCTGCGAATGGCAGATGTGAAGGACGTAAAAAGTGCTCTGGTGTACGCCATGAAATTCGAGGCAGCCAAGCAAGCAACTCGTGGAGACCGCTACCCAAACAGAGCTGCTCAAGTCCACGAGCCATGGATCAATTGATGGCTCGTTCAGATGATTTATCCAAACAAGTCAATGTTTTGATATGGAGTAGGAGTGAGAACAAACTGGCTCTAAAGTGCTGGAAATACAGTATTGAAAGGCACATACGAGAGAACTTACGCCTTGAAATTCGAGGCAGCCCCAGCAAGCAACTCGCAGAGATCACTACCCAATGAGAGCTGTGCGACTTCATGAACCAGTGGATCAAATCATGGCTCGTTTAGATGATTTATCTAGACAAGTGAACGGTATATTAGTGACAAGTGGAACTGCGGTGTTGAAGGCCACATATGAAAGGACTGCAGAACACCCCAGAGCACAGAGAATAAAACAGACGATTCAAACAGACAAATAAATGATATGAGGTGGAAAAGGAGCAACAAGGAACCAAAGTGCGTAGCTGAAGGCCACGTTCGAAGGAAGGGCAGAACACCCCGAGGTACGGAAAATAAGACCATTTCCCACCAACGACGCAGAAATTAATGACCATAACGCGGAGCGGAGTTTGAACGGTAGTGAAAGCGCTCAAGATTTCTGCAGTGAGTAGCAACAGTAATGCACTACCCATTAATGGGCGTATCGATGGAGTTCCTTGCAATATGATCATCAACACAGGAGCTAATGTTACTATCATTCGGAAAGATTTAACTCAACTATTCAAAGGTAAACTGATTTGGACGCCTTCCTGTGTTACTCTCCAAATTGCGTCCGGAGAGAAAATGGACATAGAAGGGAAATTAAACGTGAACATCACGCTTGGAAGTGCCGTTTACCATCACATGGCATATGTGGCAGATATTACAGATCCTTGCATACTCGGATTGGACTTTTTAAGAAAATACAATTTTTCCTTAGACTTCAAAAACAACAAACTGCTTTCAGCATCTGAGGACATGACTATCATCAGAAGGGATCTTCAGCTGGAAATGCCGATGTCTCACCTGAAAGACTCTGCTCAGAAAGCTGCCGAAATCATACTAGGGTCGAAGAGAAACCCAAGACTACCAGGAATTCTCCATCCCAGATGCTGATCAGTAGTGATCTTCATCCGCCTTGTGATCTCTTGTTTGGCTGCCCTGTAGATGCGCCTTCATCGCCTGAGGAATGCATCCAAGATCTCCAGGCCGGGTTTAAAGTGATGCACTATTCTGCATGAGAGCGAGTCAACTTGGCAATGGAGAAGATGACCTGCTACGACATGAGAGCTACTGGCCATCGTTTCAACAAAAGAGACAAGGTGTGATTGTAGAATTCGACTTGACAGAATAGACTCTGTCCGAAACTACAGTCACCTTTGGGATGGTCAGTACACAATCCTAAACAGGCTGAACGACGTCGTGGTTCGGACCCGTAAGTCATCGAACTCTAAACCTAAAGTTGTTCATTACGACAGGTTAGTTCATTACTATGGCCATAGCACGTAGTGTATATAATTGTAAATAGTAATGTAAATAATATAAGACCATGGTCCTTGTTGTATTTGATAGTATTTGCATTTAGTATTTGAATTGTATTTTAGCATTTGATAGCATGTGATTTTCTGAAAATTACTTATTGCAATTATTGTTTATTTTGTTATTGTAATGTTTATTATTGCATTGATGTCTTAGTTATAAGTTTGGCTTCCTTTCCAGGGACTGTACTGCCCAGGATCTGCAATAGGAAGGGGGTAGTGTTACGGGTTTCATGTTTGCTATTTGTTTAGAATTGAAATTAAAATTGCTTTATTTTCCCGTGCAACGCAGACGATTTTTTATGAGAGAGCTACGTCGGAAAAGTAAAATTAAAAGACCACGTGCATTTAATATTTAATAAATAAATATCTTGTAATTGCTGTTGCCATCCACAAAAATTGAGAAAAATTCTAGGTTTTACCAGAATATTCTAGTGAATAATTAAAAAGCTTATAAAAGCCGAATTAAAACACCTCATCTCAGTTGTAGTTGTAGCTGTTTTAAGTGAACTATTTGTTTACTTAATGCTGTGATTGATAGTAGCGAATTTGCTGTGAGATTGGTTAACTTTATCTGTTTTTAATTGAATTCTGTTTAATGTTTGAGATATTGTACGAATATCTCTGAGGAAATATTTCAGTGTTTTGTTTTATTTCTTGTGAAAAGAATAAATTTTGTTAACTTTTTAATGATTGATGCATTCAATCCATTATAAACTTGTACGGCTGGTGTAACAATTAAATCAGATATACAGCAATAAGACAAACTGGATTTTGAAATTTTAACGAATCTTGCAAAGTTGTATTTATGTCGTTATAAACACACAGATTATAAAAAGGTACACTAACATTCATTATAGAAAAGTTGTATGTCAGTGGCTGTGAGCATGGAAACAGTATGTTGAAAAAAATGTCAGTTGCACTCCATAGATAAATTCGCAATTTTTAAAAATCCAACATAAAAAATTTAAAGATTTTTTTTAACTAGGTTTCCAAAATTTGTTTTTGTCACCAAAGAAATAGAATTATTAGTATAATTATCCGCAATTGATTTATAATATTATATATTCTGATTTCATGTTACATGCATAGTATGCTCTTAATACCTAATATTAACTAGAAAACAGATCTGATGCGAAAAATACATTTTTTTAAAATCTAAAGCAAATTTATGAATGCTAGCTACAGATCTAATTTAAAGTACTGCCTTATTTTTACATTTATTTAAAGATTATATTAGCCTTCAGAATGTAAGCTAAAAAGTTAGGATTCTAATGGAACAAAATTCAGATGCTAGGAAAGTGACTTCTGTTTCGCTGTTTTATTTGGGAAGGGGATTACAAAAGTTGACACTGTTTGAAATATTGTGAATGATACAAGTACTGATATTTTAATAAATTAAAATCCTAGTCACTTGTTTTAACCCCTGAACACAAATATGAAATTTTGAGAAATATATAATTAAAGAAATACCTTCAGAACTTTTTGTGTTAAGTAACAATACTAAACATGTAATTTCAGAATTGTTAACTATTAATTAGCTTTTCACAATAAGATAAATTATATGTGGTATATATTATACTTACAATTATGCAGTCCCATTTCTTTTGCTCGGTCTTTACAGATGGATAACATTTTATCGTTGAGGTCCAAAACAGTAACATGACTTCGATTTTCCATTTCTGTTTCAGAATTAAGTTCATCAAATGAATGGGTAAGATTGTGATTATGTTCACGATCTGTGCTTGCTTGCAAAAAACGAAAAGCAATGTCCCCTGAAATTAAAGTCAGTTAATCCCTCAGTAACTCATAAATACCAATTTTATCATATAAATTACATTATTCAGCATTTTATGCACAAAACATTTCTTTCTATCAGTTGGGAAAAAACTGTAAATTAATTCATATTATTAGCCCTAAGTGGCAATTTGCCCAGAAGGGGTATTAATTTCGTTTTGGCATTTTGCGTTGGTTCCAAATTATTGCCACCAAATATTACAGCCCTGCATTATATTTAAAGAAATTAAATAATGAAGAATGTACATAAATGTATGGTTGTTTCTCGCACTGTGAAAAAACAACGGTACCTAGAGCCATCAAATTTTGAATAATGCAGTCCTCCATTCGAATATGGGTATCTGGAAGCCCAAATTTGGAATTTGTTTTTTATCTATATATATTTCATATTTTGTAAAACTTTAGCGTATTTTGGATTAATAAACTCGGCAATTTCAAAGCGAGCAATGGCAAGACCGTACAGGAAAAAAAAAATATCTCCAGCGAGTGAGGCCGTGTATCAGAAATTCTACAGATATGCTCATTTTAAACTCATTTTGCAATATTGCTTTTGAACTGAATTTTATGGTCTAAGCGCAAACATGATATTTAATAGTTAAAGGTAACACACAAAACATTAAAGAAAATCCCTTTGGGCGCAATGTAAAATCTGAAAGGCCTTCAGATTTTTTAATATATCTTTTTTTTATTATTAAACTTATTTGTTTGTTATTTTTAAATTTTTTTATCTAATTTTTTAATGTGAAATTATAATGTACAGAAATCTTATCTAAAGTAAGTTGTATGTTATTATCTACTGTCATTTAGTTATTAAATAGTCACAAAATATGCAACAAGAGGAAATATTTTAACTTCAAAGTATCTAGTAATGTTCTTGCTCAGGTTATTCATAATAAGCCTAATATTGATGTGACTAGTGTTAATGACTCTGGTGACAAAGTTAAGCCTAAGGCTCGTAAAAGAGCAAAGAGGTCAATAAATGATGCACGGGACGAGGAGGGGTTTATCCTTCTGAGGAACACCTCCCGCCCTGCTAAGCTTGTTAAGAATAATGTTGAATTGCCTTTAACTAACAAATTTCAGAACTTGTCTTGTAAGAATGATGATTGTAATGATAACCCTAATTCTTGTGATGATAATGAAGCAGAAGTAATTGAAATGGATACACAATCTGACTCTGACAATACCACATTCCCTGTACAACCTCCTAAAATCCGACCTATTATGGTGAAACCCGATACCAAGTTCAGTGATTTTATGAAAGTTCTCAGAAGTGATAGCAAGGCTGAATTCGTTGGTATGGTCAGTGGTGAGTTTCTAAAGGTTTTTCCGTCGACTGAAAATGACCACAGAATTATTACTCAGTACCTGGACGCCAAGAAGGTGGATCATTATGTTATCCTAACCAAACATGACAGGCCCATCAAGGTGGTGATACGTGGACTACCAATCGACTGCCCCATTGAGGAGATTAGTGATGCTTTAAATGAATTAGGGTACAAAGTCCAGCGCGTAGCCCAAATGCATAGAGTTAAAACCAGGGCACCTATGCCACTATTCCAAGTACAACTTACCAACGCTCCGGGAGTTGAACAGGTGTATGATATTGTCAAGCTAATGGGGTTCTATGTTAAAATTGTTGCATATCAATCTAATGGGAGTGCTGTGCAGTGTCACAGCTGCCAGCACTTCCATCATTCCTCTGAAAACTGCAAATTCAAACCGCGATGTGTGAAGTGTGCTGAACCACACAAGACAGCAGAATGTTCGGCTAAGCGCCTGGATGTTGTGAAATACTGCAACTGCTTACAATCAGGCCACACGGCCAATTATAAGGGATATCCCAAATTTCCTGTCACTAATAATGCTAGTAATAATAATGTTAATAAGAATTATGTTAAACCTAATGCCCCTAAGATGAGTACTCCCAACATAAAAAGTATCCCTGTTTATAGTGGAAAGTCTTATGCTTCTATTGCTAGTAATGTTATACCAGTTAAATCTGATACACTCAACAATGCAAGTGTCACTAATAGTGCACGTAATGTTAGCAGTAAACCTGTAGCCAATAACTCCTTAAATGAAGGGGGCTTTGGTGCCTTTATGGATATTATCAGGGTATTTAAAGAATTGAGCAACATGTTTAAAGGCCTGTCCCTGGGCAACATTATTCGTAAAGTCACTGATAAGCTTCCTGAGCTGCAGGCTGCTAATAATGCAATTGACAAACTTTTTGTTGTGTTTAACATTTTTGAGGACTTATTTGGTTCTGTAAATAATGAATAATTGTGTTAATAACTGTGTACATATTTATACATGGAATGCGAATGGACTATCTCGGAAAATTCATAAACTCCGTGACTTCGTAAATAAGTACGATCCCGATATGTTTTTCCTACAATAACACCATCTTGGCCCATCAAATCCCCTATTTGTGCAAAATTATAGTGTTTACAGATATAATAGACCGGCTACTGTTCAGAACCCTAGAGGAGGAGGCACTGCACTTCTGATTAAACGCTGCATCCCTCATCACCCTGTTCCAATTCCACAGCTTTCACATTGAGGCCTCAGCTATCTCACTCACTACAAGCACTTCCACAACATACATTTTTGTCTTCACATATATTCCACCAAGAAGACATCCTCAGCTTGTCCATACGGACTGCAGGTATTACTATCACTTGTCACACATGTTGTTATTGGTGGAGACCTAAACGCTAGACACCGCGCATGGAACTGCTACAATTCAAATGACATAAGACGCGTGGTTTTCAACTCGGCGAACCTACGCATAGCAGCTCCAAAAACCCTAACACGGTATACTGCCCGTTCCACAGGAATCATTGACTTCTTCCTGCTCAGAAACACCAGCGTTCCGCTGGACGTTTCTGTGCTGGATGAGCTCTCTTCTGACCACAATCCGGTTAAAATGATTCTGAACGTCAGCAGTTATACCCCATCAGACACTAGAGTCTTTCGCACTGACTGGCGAGCTTTTGCCAAAACTCTAAACAACATGCACTACACGCTTCCAACAATACATACGAGGGATGATATTGACAGTTTAGTTCAGACATTTACTACTGATGTGACCAAAGCCTACTCAGAAGCTCAAAAACTCATGCCAAAGGGTCGTGTTTACAGAAGCAATGAGTTAAAGCAGCTAATTAGGAGGCGTAATGCTGCTCGTCGACAGTTTCAGAGGTCTCGCAACCGCGAGGACAAACGGCATTTCAATCAACTCTGTCAAGAGGTCAAGTCTCTACTTAACATGCAAGCACAACACAGCTGGACCAGTTACCTCCAAAACCTCTCCTCGGATGATAATTCGCTGTGGAGAGCCATTAAAAGGTATACGAAATGCCACAATAATATTCCACCCCTTAAAGGGCCTCAGAGGACCCATTACACTGAAATTGAGAAAGCAGAACTTTTAGCACACCATCTGGAACTTTTAGCACACCATCTTTCGCACCAACAACATTCATGATCCTATCACCGAAAACACTGTTCAGCAGTTTCATTCCACTTTCTCAACAAGCCCACGCACAGACAACATCATTCCAGCCTTACCTTCAGAAGTCTTAGCTATTATCAAGAAACTCAAAAACAGGAAAAGCCCTGGGTTGGACACTATCACCAATGCCATGATAAAGAGGTTTCCTGTCAAAATTGTCTTCTTGTCACTAAGTTATGCAACATCATACTTGAATGGCAGTATTTCCCAGAGGCATCGAAGAAAGCCAAAATAGTCCCCATACTCAAACCTGGCAAGACGTCAAATAAACCTGAATCCTATCGACCCATCAGCCTGCTCTCCTCGGTGAGCAAAATCTTCGAAGCTGTCTTGCTTAGCAGAATTAACACCCATTTGGAGACCAACAATATTCTAATTCCTCATCAGTTTGGATTCAGGAGACAACTCTCAACAACTAACCAGTTATACAGAGTGGTTGAGACTATAGCAGAGGGCATGGCTTCCAAAAAAATCACCGGAGGACTATTTCTTGATATAGCAAAGGCTTTTGATAGAGTCTGGTTGAATGCACTCACTTAAAGATTACATGTTCTGGGTTTTCCAGACTACATCATTAACATTACTAACTCCTACCTAACAGGTAGACACTTCGTCGTTCACGTATCAGAAACAAACTCTACCTCACACCCTATCCTTGCAGGGGTCCTTGCTTGGACCTACATATTTTAATATTTACGTGAACGATATTCCCACCACACATGACATAACACTTGCTATGTATGCGGATGACACTGCGGTCCTGGCACAAAGCGCATTCGTTGGTCCAGTTATACAACGGTTACAAAACTACATTCATACACTAGAGATTTGGCTTAATAAGTGGAAGATATCTGCGAACGTGGACAAGACTAAGGCGGTCTTATTTACTAGAAGAACCAAAATTAATAAGACTCTACAGTTTTACAATGTCAGCGTTCCATGGACCAAGCAAGTCCTTTATCTTGGGGTGATCCTCAATAATACTCTTACATGGTCCCCACACATCACTTCTATTATCCAGAAGTTCCAGGTTCGTAAAGCTCAACTCTACCCCTTAACTGCTCGGAACAGTGTATTATCTATAGACAATAAGTTACTTATTTACAAGTCCATCTCAGACCATTGCTGTGCTATGCCAGCCCCATTTGGGCACACACACGGAAAACTAATAGGCAGAAACTGCAGACATGTCAAAACAGTGTTCTCAGGCAGATAGTCAATGCGGAATGGTACATCAGGAACAACCGAATTCATGAGAAACTTGATATGAAACTACTCAGGTCCTTTTACTACAATCTCGCTAAGCAATTTCATGCTAGGCAACAATGTATTAGTAACCCATGTATACAAATCTGTAATTATGATTATAATGATCTCAGCAATATGGATAGGCCACTGGCACAGCTAAATGTCACTATTATGTAAATATATATTATATTTATGGGATGGCATCGTCAATAATAATCAGATGACGCTGCAAGCTGTGCGTAAGAACTTTTTCCTTTCGATGGAGAGAACGCAGACGATTCCGCCATTAAGACGGCAACACGACTGAAAGACGTTTGAATGTAAAAGACGCTGATTCGTATTCATCTATAAATAATCTCATCTATTTCCTTCTATGAATGTAATCACTTTGTAGTTCGTAGCAACTATTCATGTTTTGTGACAAACTGTAACAGCAAATGAATCATTAGGAAAACAACCAGCTGGTTATTATTAGAGACTTCCTCTTTCGGACTAACTTAAAGAAACTCATTTTTAGAGCCCAGGTGAAAACGGTCTGCAAGGGAGATGTCCTGAAGGCTAATGGGTCTCTATCCCCTAATGCTTTTATGATGCCGACTTCTTCACGGCTGTTCGCTGCTCTTTTGTGAGAAGAGACGAAGCAGTGGAGTTGAATGGACATGTAGCCAGGAAAAGGCTGTGGGAAACTCGCACTTTCCCTTCTGTAAGATATAGAAATGTAACAATTTACGCTATTCCTCATTTATTTAACCACGAATGAATTTGCTGTTGAGTTTTAAATAAATTTAAAAAGACAATCCTGTCTTGCTATTTTTCATAAAAGCTCGGAAACGTTACACCAGATGTACAGAGCAGAAGTGTGGGACCCTTTGTATTATTACATTCGGTAACCTTTGAGAATCTATTTTCGAAATGCGGAAGTAAAGTGGTTGTGGAGTTCTTTGCGAGTGTAAATGCGTGTGTTAAAATTTTATTTTATATTGACTAATGAATGGAATATAATCATTTTCTGGCTAATTGTCTTTGCGGAACGAGGAATAAAAGAAAAATAAGTAATCTTCACTGCTAAACGAGCTATTTAGTAGACCAAAGAGTATGAAATATACGATTCTTCTGAGTAAGAAAACAGACGCGAAACCTTCAAGGTCCTTCCACTAGAAAGGACGTAAGTTAATGAATTTATATTCCGGCCTTATATCGATATTATACACACTACGAAAAAAAATTACAGCTCTATATCTCCCGTTTTATTGGGCCGATTGACGAAATTCAAATTGCGTTTTTATGTATCTCGAAAGCGCGACTTAGGATATATATTAGATCTATACATAGCATTCTTCTCATCTATGATGAATTAAAATATTTATTTTGACACAAAATCGGTCTTTTCTGAGATAACATACCAATCATTTTCCATATTTCGATTCTACGACTTAAATTATGCCTGAATAATAAATTTTGTAAAATATGGTGCAAAATTTACGGAGTAATTCAAAAATTTAAATGTGAACGTTTTTCAGTTTGCGCCAAGAATAATTCACTTGGCGAACTTCTTAATACATGGCAACCTATTATCCTATCCCTTCCATTGTGCAGGAGCGGAAAAAAGTCACATCGTTCCTACTTTCAAATAATTTTAATATTGCCAAATTTCAAAACGCATTAACATATAAATTCACGTATATCTTCGAAAACTGCGAATAAAAGGCTCTAATCTTTTGCAGGTATACTTAGAAATACATCTATATTAAAAAACAAACTCTACCTCACACCCTATCCTTGCAGGGGTCCTTGCTTGGACCTACATATTTTAATATTTACGTGAACGATATTCCCACCACACATGACATAACACTTGCTATGTATGCGGATGACACTGCGGTCCTGGCACAAAGCGCATTCGTTGGTCCAGTTATACAACGGTTACAAAACTACATTCATACACTAGAGATTTGGCTTAATAAGTGGAAGATATCTGCGAACGTGGACAAGACTAAGGCGGTCTTATTTACTAGAAGAACCAAAATTAATAAGACTCTACAGTTTTACAATGTCAGCGTTCCATGGACCAAGCAAGTCCTTTATCTTGGGGTGATCCTCAATAATACTCTTACATGGTCCCCACACATCACTTCTATTATCCAGAAGTTCCAGGTTCGTAAAGCTCAACTCTACCCCTTAACTGCTCGGAACAGTGTATTATCTATAGACAATAAGTTACTTATTTACAAGTCCATCTCAGACCATTGCTGTGCTATGCCAGCCCCATTTGGGCACACACACGGAAAACTAATAGGCAGAAACTGCAGACATGTCAAAACAGTGTTCTCAGGCAGATAGTCAATGCGGAATGGTACATCAGGAACAACCGAATTCATGAGAAACTTGATATGAAACTACTCAGGTCCTTTTACTACAATCTCGCTAAGCAATTTCATGCTAGGCAACAATGTATTAGTAACCCATGTATACAAATCTGTAATTATGATTATAATGATCTCAGCAATATGGATAGGCCACTGGCACAGCTAAATGTCACTATTATGTAAATATATATTATATTTATGGGATGGCATCGTCAATAATAATCAGATGACGCTGCAAGCTGTGCGTAAGAACTTTTTCCTTTCGATGGAGAGAACGCAGACGATTCCGCCATTAAGACGGCAACACGACTGAAAGACGTTTGAATGTAAAAGACGCTGATTCGTATTCATCTATAAATAATCTCATCTATTTCCTTCTATGAATGTAATCACTTTGTAGTTCGTAGCAACTATTCATGTTTTGTGACAAACTGTAACAGCAAATGAATCATTAGGAAAACAACCAGCTGGTTATTATTAGAGACTTCCTCTTTCGGACTAACTTAAAGAAACTCATTTTTAGAGCCCAGGTGAAAACGGTCTGCAAGGGAGATGTCCTGAAGGCTAATGGGTCTCTATCCCCTAATGCTTTTATGATGCCGACTTCTTCACGGCTGTTCGCTGCTCTTTTGTGAGAAGAGACGAAGCAGTGGAGTTGAATGGACATGTAGCCAGGAAAAGGCTGTGGGAAACTCGCTCTTTCCTTTCTGTAAGATATAGCAATGTAACAATTTACGCTATTCATCATTTATTTAACCACGAATGAATTTGTTGTTGAGTTTTAAATAAATTTAAAAAGACAATCCTGTCTTGCTATTTTTCCATAAAAGCTCGGAAACGTTACAGCTATAATAATTTGGTGGCAGCAGGTATGATGAAAATCCACGAAGCAGTTTTAGTTTGGTCATCGAACGAGAACTCTTGTGCTTAACAAAGAAAGAATACGGACGTCAGTCCGGGTGAAAAAAAGGACCGTCAGGCTCCGAAATTCAACTCCGCGCTTTTCTAAAGAAGATTCCAGACAAAAAAGCAATCCGCGTGTTTATCCGCCGGCCACACACGATGCACCTAAAATTAAGGCAGCAAAAGGAAAGATGAAGAATCACGAGAATTAAAAAGTAAGTGTTTATGCCTTTGTTGATTTTATGAAAGTGTTTTTTTGTCTTTCTAAAATTTTTGAAATTTATTGTTGTTTTGTTGTATTTTCTTGCTTTTGGTGACTATTTTCGGAGCACGACTCCATAGAGTTCACGCTGAGTTTCTAGGTCTAACACGAAGATACATCGACCGCTCGCCATCGGAACATCGTCGGCTTCACGTTTTCCGATGTTGCGATGGCGAACGGTCGGTGTCCCGCTGCGTGTTAGGCTTAGGTACTTGGCGTGTGCTTCGCGGAGTCGTGTTTCGCCAATAGTCGCCAAAAACAAGATGGCGGACAAGGAGCGTACCGTTCACTGGGAATTAACCTCCTTAAATCGGATTAATTATTGAGAACCCTAGACAACCATCTCTGAAGTATATTTACAGGCATCATTCTCCTAGATAGTAAGTACCGATCCTACATTCCTACATATTTAAAAAAAATTGTAACTCACTCTCGTACGTATGTATTCTTGTATATATGTGGTATATCTGTACCCTGTTATAGATTCTTACTTGTTCATATATCTGGTACTTCTTGTTATTTTACTTATTATTTTCATGGATTCAGACTGATATATGCTTGTGCTTACCTTATTACTCTCTTACAGTCATTACCAGCTCGGCTGCATTCTGTATCATTCATCCCACTATTTTAATTTGAGGTCTTAAATTTATTCTCAGCACTGAACGCTGAATTAGATATTTTTTATTACACCTTTATAAGTTTCTTAAAGCTCAAACCTAGGTTTAAAAAAATACTCATATACTTAATTGGTTCAGTTAAAAACTATCATCTTTCGGGGCAACTAATTTGTTCTACAGGGGTAGGGCATTGGCCCAGGCACCCTGGTGATGCAAAAGCACCGTTCTACTCCACCCCCTCCCGCTCCAGTCAGATCGGCTCCTCATCATTCGACGCCTGACCTTCGAGCTGACCGGTTGCTTATCTCTTCGCTCCCTGAATTGACGCATCCGAGCGTGAAGGTGCCTCGTCCCCTCGCTCGCCTCGTGAAACTGTTAGGACTATTACGCGGCTGCCTTGGTACCAGACGAAACGCATGTGCCATTGATTGCTTATTGCACTGATATCTTTAGTGCAAATAATTTCTTGTGATTTGCAAGAAATAAGTCTAGATTTTGGTCGTTCTACAGCTAGAGTACCCTCCAAGCTTGCGTGTCGGCGCTTGACAGAGGCACTAGTTTAAAGTGACCACACGTCCCGATTTTGGCGGGACAGTCTCACTATTTGGAAGACTGTCTCGCGTCCTGCCGATTTTTAAAAATGTCCCGCTTTTTAGAAAATATCTGCATTTCTTATTGTAAATGTACTCCAAAAATATATTACCTATTATTTATTAATTATTATAGTGGAAGAAATAAAAAATACATAATTGAAAAAAAGAAAATACATAACTGAATCAGCAAATATTTAATCCCATTTAGGGCAATAATGTTAAATTCAAATTTCGAGCAGGCTGAATGCATGATCTGAAAGCAGCTGACGGACCAAACTAAAAAAACACATAAAATGCATGCAGAGTAAACTAAATTAGGCGATGTAGTGAGTTAGATTTACGCGGTGGTGTTCAATCATTGTCGTTACGTCTCGTCAAAGAATAAATATTGTTAAGAAGGAAAGCTTAGTCAAAGCAGGAGTGGCTCCATCACATTGTAGAGGGAAGCAGTTGCACAAGCGCGAAATAGCTGTCGAAGCAAATTCAACCTTAATACCATTATTTATTTATTTATTTATTTATCGACTTATTACTTGATTGACGAAGGAAGGGCAGTAGTCGCCACAGCAGAACGGTCAATAATGTAAAATTAGTACTCTTTTTTAGCCTTTGTAGTAAATTATTTATTTATAGTATTTACCCATAAAATAAAAGACAGGTAAAAAAAGAGAATGCAAATTTATGGACGAGCTAAGCAGAGAATTTCCATTTGTTAAAAAAATCGAAATAGACTATATGGTACGGTGTGATAAATGCTTTTGTGACTAAATTCTCATTTCACCCCATTTGTCCCGCTTTGTCTCAATGAAAATGTGGTCACTTTACACTAATTGTATCCATCGGAGATTTCACCTATTGCACACCCGGCGTGGTGCGGGCAAAAAGGTTCTCTGATTTTTTGTTTTTTTTTCTCCTGTTCCTGGGGTCGATACTCTGTTTGAATATTACATGATACACAATGACAGAACATTTTAGAGCTTCTGCTGCAATTCCACCAGATATCAGCCCACAAAAGAACAGAGATAAAATGTCGCACTCAACACCAAGTTCACCAATTTCAAAAATAATTGCTTAGCCGAAGAAAAGGAAAAAGCTATTTCAGAATGATGCGGAAACTGACCAGTTTCTTACTTATCTAGAGAAACAATTACATATTCTCTCCAATGTAGAGGAATGCGCTAGACTTTCTGCACTAGCCCAAGACATATTAAGTAATGAAACAATTTCATATCACGCTTCACATAGACTACAACACTTTCTAATATGCATTTTAAACAAAACACGAGTATTAGAAGAAAATCAAGCAATTACAAAAATTGAATATCGAGACTCAAAAATAAAAGAATTAGAACAAAAAGTTGATAGCTTAATGAATGCCTTACACGGAGAACCGTTTAAAGAAGAGCGTAAAAGACATAGACGCCGTTCTTCGGATTCCTCAAACACAGACAATGAACAATTAGAACACGCCGTCAAAACAGCAAACAGATTTAGCGGGCTTGAAACAGAAATGAGTGAAATTCACATCGATAATGAGGAATAGAAAATGGATAATGAAAATGAAAATGAGGGTACACAAAATCCGGAGGTCCCAACGCCCTCAAGCAATAAATAAGTTAGGGTACAACCAATTATCATAGATGATGTTCCTTAAGCTGATAAATTCCTGGCTGATCTCAGTGTAAAGTCGAGGAAAACAATTACAGGTCAGTTAAAAGGCACAAAATCAGATGTGACTCCTCCTGATGCAGAAGCTCACAGATATGTGAGAAAAATGATCACGGAATATAATTTAAAGGCTCATACCTATCAGCTTCAAGATGAAAAGGTATTAAAAAAAGTTATACGAGGACTACCTGTAACTACGGATCATCATTATATAGTGGAAGATTTACGAAGACAAGGGTATGAAGTTACCTATATAACCAACCTTAGAAATAGACGTGAAAATAAACCAATGCCGCTATTTCTAGTGCAGTTACCAAAAAATGACCAAAATAAAATCATTCACAACCTTACCTACATTGGCTATCTCAGAGTAACTGTCGAAGCACTTAGAAGAAAACCAGGACCCCCCCAATGCTACAGGTGCCAGGGGTTCTTTCACAATTCACTATTATGCACTAGAGATTGGGTGTGTGTGAGATGTGGGGGCTCGCATCGTTCGACCTCCGGCAAATACCAGCTAAAACCAGAAGACCCAGCAAAGTGTTGTCAATGCGGTGGGCCGCATCCTGCGTCCTTTTCCGCCTGCCCAGCCATACCTAAAATAAAAAGGAAAACTGACAAATTCATTCCTAGTCAGCCGCCAGCAAATAACCCTTGGAAAACAATAGAGAGAATTTCTACCCACTTGCAGAATCAACTGCTCCGACCCAGACAGAAGTCACTGATTTAACTCAAAGCACTGAGGATCTCCTCAGTCTCAAGTCCGTAAAAATTATATGGAATGACATTAAAAAAGGAATAAAGACAATTAAACGAAAAACTTCTATATTGGACAAAATAGAAATAATTGTGGACATTATTGAAAAAGTCACTAGTTACATTTAATTCTCCTTCTGCAAATAACAACAGATTCTACAGCTTGCTCACTTGGAATGCCAATGGAATATTTTCTAAAAAAGATGAACTAAGCGATCTCATATTAGAACTGGAACCGGATGTAATTTTAGTACAAGAGACTCATCTCAAGCTTGCCAAAGCAGTACTCTATCCAAATTACTTAGCCTACAGATGTGATAGACTATCTGGACAAGGCGGCGGGGCATCACATATGTAAAAAGCAGTATAACACATTACAGCAAACCAGTGCTCATAAACAGCTTTGAAAACGTAAACGTCATTATTACAGTAGACAACACATCAATTGCAATTGCAAATATTTACTTACCACCCACAAGCCATCTTAACACTACTGAGCTCAATAATTTACTCATATCACACCCAAAAACTATAGCAGGAGGTGACTACAATGCAAAGCACCCTAGTTGGAATCCCGGCCGAGCAAACAGAAATGGAAATCTACTCTTTGATCTCATCAATCAAAATCATTATACCTTGATAGCACCAGATGAACCCACGCATTTTTTTAAATAGATCTACAATCATTGATTTCTTCGTCCCAAAGGATTTTGCTGATCAATACGAAATTAGTTCAATCCCGGCACTTTCCTCTGATCACAACCCTGTGCTCATAAAAATTTTTACAATTATCAGCCCCCCTTCCTTGCTACGCACAGTTGGAGTTACAAACTGGCAAAAATTTACGCATATCATCTCCAGCACAGTACCTGGAAACCCACTTATTAAAGATACAGAAGATATTGATAACGCAGTAGAAACATTTACTACTCATACCAAAACGGCCATAAATAATGCTACTAATAATTTTTATGTTAACAGAAGATTCCAGCTCCTTCCACGCAGCATAAGAGAGCAAATAATCATTAAAAATAGAGTACGCAAACTCTGGCAGAACACTCGTGATTCTCAGATAATGCGCAGACTAAATTTTCTTCAAAACAATATAAAAAGAGCAATAAAGGATTATAGAAGCAGTAAATGGACCAATTTTCTAAATTCATTAGCCACCGAAGACAATTCGCTATATGACATTTCTCGCAAATTGAAAAAACCCTATAAACAAATCCCCTCCTTACACGGACCATCGGGTATGGCATACTCTGACTCATACAAAGCGAACACAATAGCAGATGTTATACAAGACTCATTCACTCCAAATCCGGCCCCCTACGACAATGATCACATAGCGCATGCTAATTCAGTAGTTGATAGTTACTTAGGTATCTCAGCTCCACTCAATACTACTTTCTTAACCACACCAACACTTGTAGCCCAATTCATCAGTGCACTCAAAAATAAAAAGGCATCAGGTCAAGATAGCATACCGAATAAGGCACTAAAAATTCTGCTCATAAAGGGAATTACCTACCTCACCAAATTAATAAACGCCATCATAAAATACTCTTATTTCCCCTCAGCATGGAAAAAAGCATCTTTTATTGTCTTCCCAAAACCAAAACAAAACAACACTTTTCCGTAAAATTATAGGCCAATTAGCCTTTTAAGCAGCCTATCAAAAATCACCGAGAAAATTATACTTTATTTTATCCACAAAAACATCCCAGTCAGTCGCGATATACCCTCTGAACAATTCGGTTTTCGTCATTCACATAGTACAACACACCAGCTATTAAGAGTAATAAACTACATCACAGATGGTTTTAACGTCCAAAATTCCCACCGGTGCAATATTCTTAGATGTGTCTAAAGCTTTTGATAGGGTATGGCACAAAGGACTCATTTATAAATTAATTAAACTAGACTTTCCTGACCGCCTCATCCGACTCATAGCCTCATATCTTAGTGGACGCACATTCACCATTAAAGTTCGAAACACGCACTCCTCCATACGACCCATTGCAGCTGGAGTGCCCCAGGGAGCAGTCCTTTCCCCCTACTCTATAACATATATACACACGATATTCCCAAAGACCCTACAATTACACTTGCATTATTTGCCGATGATACGGCCATACTTACAAGGGCAATTCATACAAATCATATTCAACTCCAACTACAGCACTATCTTATGACACTTAAGCACTGGTTTACACTGTGGAGGATAGCAATAAACACTAGCAAATCTAAGGCAATAATTTTTCGCAAAGGAACATCCAACTACACCCCAACACCAACGCAGATTTTTGACGATGATATAGATTGGGTCACTGAAGTGAAATACCTTGGAATCACATTAGATAGTAAGCTCACCTTCAGACAACACTTTGGTGCAGTAACAGAAAAATTCAAGATGACAGCAGCCACCATGCGACCTCTCCTAGGCCGACATAGTGTACTCACGATCCCAAACAAAATAATTTTATATAAAATGATTCTCAGACCAGCACTTCTATATGCTTGCCCCATATGGGGACAAGCAGCGAAAATGCACATAAAGAAACTTCAAATTTTACAAAATAAAATTCTGCGCGAAATAGTCAATGCACCACGGTTTATTCCAAACAATACAATTCACACAGATCTTAATATTAATACTGTCTCTGAATATATACGCTTGCTCTCTACCAACTTCTTTAAATCAGTCCAATTTCATCACAATTCTGAAATATCCAGCCTCAGATATTCTCCTATTCCCGTCGAAAAACACAGATATCCTACACACATTCTAGCCTCGTAACGCAGGCATTAATACAGACACCCAAAATACGGATATCACAAGGCATTATAACATCACAGTAATACTTACATCACAACCAACTAGTGTGGCCCCGCCACCACCTCCTCGCCGATTAATGTATGACTTACTTCATACCTAAAATAATCACCAGCCTCGGACAGCTTATCAACAAACTCCAACTCCTGATATGCTTAAATGAGAAATATAGTAAAAGAGCGCTTCGCGCTCTGAAACTAAAAAGAGCATATGATCTTCGGTCCCGCTCCAGTTCCAGCCCAAACACCATGAAGGTAGGACGTCTTCTGTCAAACTCCCATTGATTGCCATTTCGCTTATCATTTCATGCTGAAATTGCTCCCATTGATCTGAAAAGTGGTCTTTTGCATTGTTACCACTCTGTTATTTTAAGAATCACATTTTCCCACAGAATTTATTTCTGCCACTGAATATTTTCTCGTGCCTATCCTGTTATATTTGCAATAATACTTTGCGCCACATGCCAATGAGCCTATTAATCATTAAAATCTTTCCTCTCCGCTTTTTGCTTTAGTGTTTGCATTGTGTATAAAAACTCTAAAAAAATAAAAAATAAAAATAAAACTACAAAAAAGTATAAAACTATGGAAAAAGTATATGAAAACTAATATTTCATATTATTAATCTTAACTTTTTACTCTATCTCTAAACTTTCTCGAGTGTAAGTGGCTCCCTCTAGTGTGCATCAAGTAAATTATGCTTTTTTTCCTATTTCTGCTCACTTTATTTAATTCTGATGAAGAGGTAAATGGTTTTGAACCATAGGCACTCCGTAATACAAAATCATTGGCATTGGCATTGCATGATAGTAAAAATTGTTACGATGCACGTTCAATCATCTCTTAATGAAAGGATTTCTAAAGTTAAAAGAGAAAAAATGTTTCAAATGCTTGGAACCAAATCATATGGCAAATGTCTGTAAATTCAGATCTAGAATTTGAAATTTTAGATCAAGACATAATATGTGGGTATATACTTCGGGTACCAGCAAGGGTCTGATATTAAAAGAATTAAAACGAAACAACATTTGGTTGTCGGATTTGGAAGCAGATAGTTCAAAAATAGAAATGTTCATCGGTAGTAATATTTATGGAATAACTCTGATGGGATCAGTCAAACAATTAAAAGGAGGACTAACAGCAGTTTGTACGAAACTTGGTTGGACAGTTTGTGGTGCATTGGAGGAATTTGTTAATCACAAAGATAAAGATGCTTCCATTTTGTGTGCAAGTTTAGTGGGCCACGACTTTAAAATCTTTGGAGACATTATATATATTTATATCATCGACCTTTGGAGCTTAGAGACGATCGGAATATTAGTTGCTCATCAGAATTCAACCAACGATGCTGAGAAAGAAACTGCCCACGAACAATTTTTAAACTCTCTTTCCAGAAACGAAGATGGTCATTATTGTGTCGGATGACATTGGTTAGTATATAACAGAGAATTGCCCTCAAATCGTCATGTAGCAGAAAAAGGATTGTTTAGTGTTACCCGAAAACTCAAGTCTTTACATAAATATGAAGAATATGATAGAATTTTTAATGAATGGATGGAGGAGGTTGTAATTGAAATAGTACCAGACGATGATCTGAATTCTAAAGGGCACTATTTACTACATCACCCAGTATTTAAACCAGACAGTGTCTCGACTAAGATAAGACCTGTTTGAGGCATCATGTAAAGTTAATAGATTGCTCTCCCTTAATGCTTACTTAGTAAAAGGACCAAATTTAATAGAAGAAATCCCTTCAATTTTGTTAAGATTTAGAGAAAAATGCATTGGCGTAACCTCTGATTTCCGGCGTACATTTTTACAGATTGAATTATAGAAAGATGATAAGGACTTTTTAAGATTTTTATGGTGGGAGAAAGATAATATGCTGAAGGTTTTCTGCCATGCAAGGGTAGTTTCTGGAGTAAATTCCAGCCCTTTTCTATTAGGGGTGGTTATTTCAGTTCATTTGGCGCAAGTACCAACGGAACAAAGTTCTATTGCTCAGAAATTAAATAAATCCTTTTATATTGATAATTGTGTGACTTCTGCTGATAACGAGAAGCTTGTGAATTTTGTGAAATATTCTACTGAAATATTAGCTGAAGCAAAAACGGACTTACGTATGTGGGCCTATGGCCCAGTAGAAAAAGATGTGGAACTAACCCAAAGAACTTTTGTGCACTGAGTCTACAATGGATAATTCTGTACCAGTTTTAGGGATTATGTGGGACAGGAAAGATAACCTTTATATTGAAATTAAGACTGTATTGGTTTCGGATAATTTGTCTAAAAGAGAGGTTTTGTCATTAACACAGACAATATTTCATTCTTTGGGTTTCTTGACACATGTTTTACTACCTGCAAAGTTACTGCTACAGGAAATTTGGGCAGTAAAAGCAGACTGGGATACTCCATTACCAGATAATATCAGACTTAATTTTCGAGGTGTTATAATAAATTACAAATTTTGAATAAGTTGAGAATACCGCGACGTACAGGTTTTGGAGGTAGAAGTTCCTGGACACTTCATGTATTTTGTGATGCTAGCCAGCATGCTAATGCCACAGTAATATTTTTGAGATGTGAAATTAAAGAAAAAACATTAGTCAGTTTTGTAGTGGCTAAGTCAAGAGTCGCACCCTTAAAAGAACTTATGGCATGTCTTTTGGGCGTGCGTCTTTCCAAATATGTGACAGAAGCTCTTACATTAGATGACATCCCGAAATATTTTTGGACGGATTCCACCACGGCCATATCTTGGATTCTAAGAAATGATGCGTGGGAGACTTTTGTGGGCAATCGCGTGGAGGAAATTTGCACTTTCACTAAAGCAAATCAGTCGTCATATGTACCGGGTCATTCTAACCCAGCTGATTTACCTTCTCGTGGTTGTTCCCCGCTTCAGTGTTCTGAATTTAATTAGTGGAGAGGGCCGGTTTGGCTCAAAGGCCCTGGAGACAACTGGCCAAAATTAGAGGTTAAGCGAAATGAAAATTTAGTTGTTCCAGAGCGCAGGAAAGGCAGAAATTTAAATATAAATCTTATTATAACTACAAAAGTGGATAAAGTGGTGTGAGAAGTTCTCTAAATTTTCGAAAATGTTAAAAGTTTTAGGCTGGATAAAGAGATTTATCAAAAATTGTAAAGAAAGAGCCTTTCCTGTCTGCTTCCGAGATACAGGAATCTAAAATCATACTTCTTTCACTTGTTTAGGGGAAAAGTTTTCCAGAGACTGGAGACTCCATCAATGGTCTTTTGACCGTACGAGATCAGAGTGACTTAAGAAGAGTAAAAATGAAAATCACGAAGTGAGATGATTCTTATAATTGACTCCGGTACCCAATTTCATTACCTTCTAAGCATTATATTGTTGACAGTTTAATTAGAGATTGCCATTTAAAGCATTCTCATGCCGGCGTACAAGCATTAACTGTTATAATTAGAGAAGAATTCTGGATCATTGGAGCAAGACGCCGAATCAGATTCAGTGGTGAAACAGTGCATCCGTTGTAAACGATTTTCAACTAAACCTCCAGCTACTGCACCCATTCAATTACCATCGGACAGAGTTCGAGATGCTTTTGCATTTGAAGTTACCGGCATAGATTTATGTGGCCCTCTGATTCTCAAAAATAAAAACAAAGCCTGGGTAGTACTGTTTACATGTGCTGTGTATAAATGTGTACATTTGGAGCTAGTGACATCTGTAAGTACCGAATGCTTCATTCAAGCATTTCGTCGGTTCATAGCCAGAAGAGGTCGGCCATCTATAGTTAACTCAGACAACGGCACAAATTTCGTCGACACATCTGCATTGCTGAAAAAAGTAAACTGGGTAAAGGTAATTGCTTAGGAAACTTTGCATCCGCATCACTTGCAAGTTCATTCCGCCCAGTGCTGCTTGGTGGGGTGGATGGTGGAAGCAGTTAATCCGCACAACCAAGAATTTGATCGTGAGAGTCTCAGGACAAGCTTCAGTCAATTACGAAGAGTTACTCACGATCATGTGTGATATGGAAGACGTAATAAACTGTCAACTACTTACTTATGTGTCAAATGACTACCATTAACGCCTTCCATGTTCTTACAGGACATTAAGGTTTCAGGTACAGTAGATTTGAATACCTTAGATCGAAATAAACTCTTGGGTCGTCAGAGTTTCTGCCAACAGCTTCGAGAACAATTCCATAGCCATTTCCGCAAGGAGTATCTTGGACAGTTAGTACAAAAGCATGGACAAAACGACTGTGAATTAAAAGTTGGAGTGCTAATGGGTTGTTTAAAAGAGTGAACTGGCCAATCGCTCGTGTCCAAGAACTTTGTACAGGCAGAGATGGACATGTAAGAGTTGTAAAAGTGAAAACTAGAAATGGCATACTGATTCGCCATATGCGTAAACTGTACCCTCTAGAAGTGTGTTCCTGTACTAAGAATACCATTATTTGATTTTGCTTCGGAAAATGAAGGTGGGAGTATTGTGAAACTGATTAGTATCTTACAAACATTAAAAATAAACCTTCTCTTCATTTGATATACGAGACACAGATTGCGTTGACTGTCATCAAGGTAGGAAAAAAGGGGTTTCCCCGTACAGGCGCTCGTGACTTGAACGGATTGAGATGTTTTAAAACTTAAGGGGATACTAAAATGTCCCGGAAATAGTTATAATGTATATATTTCAGCATAATTGTATTATGTTGTACTGTAGATATAATACAATAAGATGAATCAACTTCTTTGAGTTTTTATTTCCCATGTATCAGCATTGGTTTCGATTCATCATCACACTACCCAGGTAAGTAAGTAAGTTTTGTCTTTTGTTTTCTGGATTGCTCTGTATCTTGGATGAGTGAAAGAAATGTTTTTATTTTAATAATGAGGCTATGTTTTAGTAATAATACATACTAAGTGTTAAGCATTTTGTCGATTGTTTTACTACCCCTTCTAATTTTCTAAAATTTTATCAGCAATGAATAAATTTTTGTAACTATATTTTTTGTTAAAATAAAAACAAACTTCTATTATCTGCTTTAAAATGTATTTTGCATATACAAAAATGAGAATTCAGTTATTGGGATATTTTGATTGCTTAAATGGGTTGTGTCTCATTATAAAGTATTTTTTTCTCCTCTACGCACGCCTTCGTGGTGTAACTGGAAGTATACTCAACGTGTATTTGAGAGGTCCAGGGTTTAAACCCTGGCGAGGGCATTGCACATTTTTCACGTCTCCTGCTTCAAAATTACCTATGACTCTGCATCTTTTAATCTGGATAACTATATATTTGCAGGCATTAATTTTTATTTAAAAGATTTTGAATTTACTATTACTGATCTACATTCAGCAATTTACAGCTTACTGTAATGATTTATATATGAATGATCCTTACCTGTTCCACCAGCCACATCTAGTAGTTGAGTCCCTTCTTCTGGAGAAAGGATTTGAATAAAATAATCTTTCCAGAGTCTATGTATTCCCACACTCATTACATCATTCATCAGATCGTATTTAGATGCAACATTTGTAAAAACTTCTTGAACTATACAGAAGATAGAAAAAATATAAAACATAAATACTAAGTATTTTTAATACAAAAGTATTTACTGTAAATTGTAGTCAAATTCATCCATCATTTAACTGTCCCATCACCCAGCACATTATTCAGATGTGTTTATGAGGTAAGACCATTCAGTACCCAAAGAAGATGAAAGACAGTACTAGAATGTTCAATACATTTTAAGACTAGCTAACTTGTGCGAGATAAATAAAATTAATTTCTCAGTTTTCTGCAGAGCTCCTCCCGACTTCAAGGCTCTTAACACAACAATCTGTTAAGGGTAGGATTCCAATAGAAGAAATTTTTGTTACAGCCTTCAAAATACTTTGGTATCTTTAAGATTATCATTATTGCTGTAATACGACTCACACAAATACTTCTTCAGTTCTTAAAACAAGAAGTCACTTGATATTTGGTACAAGGATGGTCACTTGGTATTTGGTTTAATAACAAGAAGTTCTTAAAACAAGAAGTCTCGTGAATATGCAAAAGCGAAAGCTGAAATTTGCATTGCTGAGTAACAAACAGGAAAATCTGAGTGTTGTGTTAT
>KK121992.1:494500-506629 GCA_000611955.2 Stegodyphus mimosarum
GCCATAGTTTTTAAACTTTACTAAACTCTGATTAGTCCATGGATTAGTGTCAGAAATTCCTATCATTGCATTTTTTAATATTAAAGCAATAACAATAGTCCCTCTTCATCCCCAAAATTGATGCTCATAACATTTCAGGCAGTTGTATGGGTTATGAGTTCGTGAAGTTAAGGGAATTCACAGTGTTTCCAAATGATACTTTCGTTTTTATTGTTTTAGGTCACAGTTATGAACAAATGCTTCGTTCTCTCTCATTAGCTGTGAATAAAACTTTTTATTTGTGTTTAGCATAGAGAACAATTCTTGAGCACATTGCACTTGACTTGTCATTTTTTAAATCAACATTCTGGGTATCTATCTGCCACACACTTTTAACATCTCCATCTTTCATTCTTCATTTAATTATCATCAATAGGTAATAAACAAATTTTTGATATTGGCCTTTTAATTGGACCGAATTTTGTGTTAATGACTGCTACTCGTATCTTACAATCTTTACGAGGAATGGTCTGATCATTTCTTCTTAGTAACCATTTAAATGGAGGTAACTGATCATCTTTAATAATAACCATTGTACTTTTCTTTATATTGTCCTTTGAAAAATACCATTTCTTTTGTTGTTGCAAGTGATTAAGACAGTCAGTTGTCCATCGTTTCCATAGAATCTGTATCATTTTGCCATCTCGACAATCTGCTTTCTGACAGATCTAAAATTTGAGGTTCAACAATTGAGTTTATGGGTTTACCAATTAAAAAGTGACCTGGTGTCAAGGGTTCGTAATCTGATGGTTCAGACTATAAAGGAGAAAGAAGTCACGAATTTAGTATTCCTTCAATTTGATCAATTACGGTTAAAAATTCTTCATAGGTAAGTTTAGCATCGAAAATAGCTCTTTTGAGATGAAATTTAAAAGATTTAATTTCGGCCTCCAAATTCCACTAAAATTGGGGGCACGAGGAGGAATGAATTTCCAAGAGATAATTTCAGATGCCGAATACTTGCCCAAAACTTCATCAAGGGCACTAATTAAAAAAGCAAGTTTCTTTAACTCTTTGTGAGCTCCTACAAAATTAGTTGCATTGTCACTACGTAGACATGAACCTTTACCTCTACGCGAGAAAAATAGTTTTAAACATGCAGTAAAGGGTTGAGATGTTAAGTCAAATACTATTTCTAAATGAATCGCTTTTGTAACTAAGCAAACAAAGATTGCTATATAAACCTTATGCAAACTACCTTTCCTTTGATTTCTATATTTGATCAGAATAGGGCCTGCAAAATCTATTCCTGTGTTATGAAAGGCTAGGTTTGTATTCACACGCTCAGGAGGTAAATCGGCCATTAATTTATCTGAAATGATAGGTTTATGACGAAAACAAATTAAGCATTCGTGAACTGTTTTTCTAGCTAAGTCCTTGCCACCAATGGGCCAAAACCTTTCCCTAACAAAATGTAACAATGCTTGAGGACCAGCCTGGAAATTTTTCAAATGATAGGGAATAAATATTAGCTTAGCAAGCTTATGATTTCTTGACAATAAAATTTGATGTTTAGAATCATAATTAATTGCAGCATGAGTTAAGCGACTGCCCACACGTAATATACATTTTCCGTCTAAAATGGATTTAAAGTTTTTACCTGACTCTTGATTATTCTCAGATCTTGAGTGATTTAATCTCCTCTGAAAATTCTATTATCTGAACCATTTTTATCAAGTGAATTTCCGCACATTGAAACTCAGTACTACTAATGGGACCTGTTTTCTTCACTGAACCTTTCAGGTTGGACAGAAATCTGAAAATAAGACTTAAGATTCTAATTAGTTTAATATGATTATTTGTTGGTTTAGAAAAGGTTCAAATAAAGAAGCATCACTAAGTTCTATCTGTTCAGGACCATTCCGCCACAAAGAAGACGTCACAAGTTCATGAGGATAAGCACCACGGGAAGTCAGATCTGCCGGATTATTTGCTGATGTTACATGCTTCCAGTGTCGAGAATCTACTAGTCTTTGGATTTTGGAGACTCTATTTGCAACAAAGGGCTTCAAAAAATGAAAAGTCTTCAACCATGACAATGCTACCGTTGAATCAGTGCACACAATGATGTCAACTCAATGCAACTTCAATGTGTTGCTAACTTTCGAAATCAGAGGAGCCAATAACAAACATGCACAAAGTTCCAATCTTGGAATAGATAAGGTTTTCAATGGAGCCACACGAGATTTGCTAGCCAGTAGATGAGATGACGAGCTGTGATCTTCTTCGACACAATTCAAGTGGACAACTGCACCATAAGTGGCTTACGAAGCATCTGCATATCCAATGGATAAAATCTTGCTTGGATGATTGGAGAGGATGCAACGATTAATTTTTATGTTTTCCACCGTCTTTAAATTTGAAACTATTTGTTGCCATTCGTGAGCAATAGTTGTAAAAAGTAGTTCATCCCAACTCAGTTTTTGAACCCATAATTTATGTAGAAATATCTTGGTTTTGGTGATTACTGGACTAGTCAATGCTAAGAGATCATACAGTCTGGCAATTCTCGATAAAATGTCTCATTTGGTATTCGATGATTTTTCCTTGATTGAGACTTTAAAGCTGAATTCATCATTCTGAGAATTCCATGTAATACCTAAAGCTTTAAACACATTATCATTTTTGGAGGAGAATAAAAGCTCAGAGCTTGTAGAAGGGCTATCTAACAGTTCAGGAAAATTAGAGTTCCACTTATGCAAAGTCATTCCACAACTATAGAAAAGCTATATAAGCTGATTTTTCAATTCCTGTGCTAAGTTTGATAAACCAGAGATGACATCATCAACATAACAGTCTGACAAGACAGCTTTGGCACCTTCAGGATATTTATGCATATTGTCATATGCAACTTGCTTTATGCATCTAATAGCTAAAAATGGAGCACTTTTAGTACCATAAGTCACCGTTTTGAGTCTATATGTCACAGGAGTGTCACTAATCTTTCTCTTCTATAAGATTCGAAGTAAGTCTCTTTGGAATTCATCAACCAAAATTTGGGGGTACATTTTTTGTATATCCAAAATAACGGCAACTCGATGTTTTCTAAATCTCACAAGAATATGAAAAGTATCTTCTTGGACTGCTCCCGCTAAAAGTAAATCATTCAAACTTAAGCCATTTGAGCTTGGGCCACTGGCATTAAACACAACTCTTAATTTTGTACTTGATTTCTCTGGTCTATAGACTCCATGATGGAGGAGGTAATATTCAAGTTCTGGTTTTGAATCATCATCGACCTTTTCCATATGGCCCAAATTTTCATATCCTGTTATGAAATCTTGATATAAATATTGCAATGTAGCGTTTTTGCTAAGACGTTTAACAAATTGATTGAGTCTAATATTGGCTATGCTTTGAATTTCCTAATTGTTCGTCTTTCAAAGGCATTTTTACGACAAATCTACCATCTCCATTTCGTCTATGAGTGTCTTTGAAATGTTGTTCACAGAACTCTTCTTCTTGATTAAGAATTGGCTTTTCTTCAATACTTTCCACTAACAAAATGTTTCTACCAATCTATCAGTATTATCAAAATTACCGAGAAGCCCACAATAATTCTGGCAATTTTGAAGGGATGTTTTCAAAGAACCAGTAGCTATTTAATCAAACACAAGATTTCTAAAAATGACTGATTTCGTAGAAGATTTAAATTGTCCATTAATAAAAATGTCATAAAATATTTGTTCTCCTAAAAGCATATCTATGCTAGATGGATTTACAAATTCTGGATCAGCCAAATTTGATGTATCAGGAATATCTATATTTTCAATATTTAATTTTGTAGGAGATACTAAATCTGTGACTTTATTTACGACTAAAAAATTTAATGAAGTAGAGAACGAATTATTTCCATTAAAAATAGAAGCAATAGTACGAAATTTAATGTTTGAAATTTGCCCATCTAAATTAGAAACAGGAATATTTATTCTTTCCTTTTTTAAAATTTGGAAGCTTACAGAATTCATTAGTAGCAAAATTTGACTGTTATCCGGAATCAAGAAGAGCTCTCGCTGTAATGAAGTGGCCATAAATATTTCTAACCCAAACAACCGCCGTTGAAAGGAGAACCGTTTTATTTTTCGAAAAAAGACACGCCCATAAGGCTTTTTCGGTAGATTCATCATTGCTATTCAAAACAACTTCGGTTTTGCGGTTTTCTGGGGAGGGCATAGCTCCACTTTGCTCTCCCCCACTTGTTGAAGACGACATGGCAGTTTCATTCCGATGAAGAAGTGAATTATGTTTCGATTTGCAAACCGAGCACAAGTGTCTAGACCGACGGGAAGCTACTTTATGATTTGACTGTAAACAATTAATGCACAAAGTAAGCTTTTTAATCATTTCGCATCGTTCCATTGGATTTAATGCTAGAAATGTTTCACATTTAAAAATTGGATGATTTTCTTTGCAAACTGGACACATAAATTTATCATTATTCGTTTTTGTCACTAGCGATCGAACTTTATTTTGAGGAATGTTTTGTTTTGGTTTTGCAAATACAATTTTGTTTTGCATATTTTCTAACATCTGGCATCGCTTTTGAAGAGAGGTCATGAAAGATTCCCATTCACATAAATCATTACTATTTAATGGCATTTCAAATTGCTTACGTGATTCTCTATTTATTTTATTGAGAATAAATAATATTAATCAGCAAAGCTTCGCTTAATTTATCCATATTTAATTCCATAACTTTTAATGCTCGTAAATGTTTCTGAACTTTATCAATTAATAAACGTAAATCCTTAGAATTTTCATAAACTATTTTTTCAATAGAAAGTAATTCATTGATATGAGAATTTACAACTACTCTCTTATTGTCATATCTTTCTTCAAGTGCCTCAAATAAGGAAGAAAATGTATCATCTATCGTCTGCATCTGCTTTGCATTACCAACCAAACAAGATTGTAAATAAAACAGTTTCTGAGAATCTGTTAGTTGTTTATTAGATGAAATTAAAGCTACAAATTGGTTTTTAAATACATTCCAATCGAAATTACCAGAAAATTTAGGCAATGATATTTCAGGCAATTTATAATTCAATGAATTACTTCTTGTTTCTGGGTCACTATTATTTGCATATTCACTATTATTCTTACTTACATAATGAATTACAAAGACATTTTAGGCTTACCTCAACATTGGTAATATCAGTCTCGATTTCTTCAAAAGTAGCTTCGATGTTTGATATTTCTTCATCTTTGCACACTTTGTAATAATCCAAGCGAAGTTCATCAATTTGTTTATTTAACTCGTGCACTTTCTTGAAATATTTCTATTTGTTCGACACCAAAATGATAATTTTTTTCGTTGATAGATGACTTTAATTTGGTTATTTGCGCTTTAATACCACCACGTTTTCTGTTCAACATAGTAATGTCTTCATTAGCCATTTATTATTATTATTATTATTATTATTATTCTCATTAACTCCGGCTCGACGGACCAAAATGTTTTGAGTTGCGTTGGTTCGACTATAAACTAAAGACAACTTTACAACAACAACAACCAATTTTATTTTTTGGACTGTAACTAAAAATCCAAATCGAACAGAATTCCCGACCATACGGGATCAAAACATGTATATTTCGCTAGGAGTCCGAATTGAAACTGACTGAAGTTGCGCAGAAACAATGCATTGTATAACAGAACTTTTATTGCTTCGTAGGAGGCAACAATAGTAGTAGTATTGCTATGCAAAGATTTAAGAAAATATAAACTTGAAGGATAATGAGAGACAAATGCACGACAATCAAAAAAATTTCTTAGGTGTGAATATGATGTGCAATAAGGAATATGAAATTTAAGATGATATGGGTGACACCATTGAAATGTTGGTGATCAGCTAACCAAAAGAAAACATGGCTTACACATATCTTACTTTGATTAGTGTGTTTGACAAAAAAAATATTCCATTTTGCTCTGCATTTAATTTTTTGCCACTTACACCTTTTTTTTATTGTTTTTAATTAAAAAAAAATTGATATTTTAATTTTAAATATGGTATTTATTCCCGACCTGGATCTTAAGTTACTAAAAATAGTTAAAAGAACCTTTATAAGGGCATCATATAGAAATATACTTCCCTTCTTGTTCAGATTTTTATAATATTGGCTTTGCAAGAGAAATAATCATTCCAAACAGGATTGTGGAACGAAAGATCTTATACAGAGTGTTTTAAAAGGCTGTACGACTGAATATTTTTTAAAAAGTAGCGGTAGACACGTAATTTTGGCTAAGAAATGATTCTAACGCAATCAAAGTTTCAATTAATAAGTTGTTTCTTAATCTTTTAAAGATCTTTTTTTTCTTGGGGAGGGGACAGGGTTCATAATATGCAAAATTAGACCTGAAAAGATTAATAATTATATGACATTTACCAGTGCAAAAATGTTAATTTTATTAGATACAAAATTTTGAATATTTAGCATTAGAAGTTCAAACAGCAATAAATGTTAATATTTATAAATTTTCATTACTAGTTTCAAACGTTTTGCTATAGAACTTATTCTTCATCTGCATTAATGAAAATGATCTATTTAGAATTTTATGTATGGAGACTTAAAACTCATGCTAGTATATATAAGTGTTTATTACATATAAAATATTTTTTAGAAATTTATATTCAGAAAGTTAATGTATCTTTAACAATATTTACATCTGACCACTTCAATAATTAAGGCTATTTCAAGTAACTTTCATCATATGAATATGAATTTTGACTAAAATTCCTCTCAAAACTATATAAAAATTTATATTTCGTAAAATTTTATTAAAAGATATTATATATATAACTACTCTGAAAGCCTATGTTTATTTTTTATTTCATAATATGAAACCATGTGTTTGGGGCCAGCTGTTCAAGAAATATTTAATCATTAAATTTTTTTAATCAGTTACATAACACACATAGAAAATACAACATGCATGCAACTCAGTTTGACAGTAATTGAAACTTAGTGGGCTATGCTGAATTCCTGTTTAAATTTAAGAAATCAGACCCAAGACTCCGAATATAGTTATTTGGAGGTATGCGCTCGAGATTCTTTGAACGGCAATACAGGGGTGCTCAAGGTTACGGTTATAGTTACAGAAACTCGAAAATGTCGAATGGCAACGCCAACTTCTTCCGGTCGTAAAATGTTCAGCGCATGCGAAATCCTAAATAGCATTGGAACGGTACCAATATGTCCAAACACTGGCGTGTTACGCATACACAAAAAAAGAGTTCTGAAAACCGGCCAACGAAACACGATCTGGGCGCACACAGAAAATTTGCATATGACAGAGACAAGATACCGATCACTGATGACAACACATATCGGACAAAACAATATCTTTATTTAGATCAAACATTTTCCACATGGGTGCCATAACAGGCAAGTATGCTTTGCACTGGGAGACGGTGGACAATACCGCTGAACGCAATATGGTATGAAGGATGTTTGCAATCTCACGCGGTATAGAATACTTTAAATCCCACAAAGTTTGCGGATTGCACAGGTAAACTTCGGATTTGAAATATTCCCAAAACCAGAAATCTATAGGCCGGGATCGGGGATCGCAGAGGTCACGGGAAAGGATAATGGAGTGAGATGATGCGATCACCAAAATGCTGGTCCAGGACCCTTTAGCAAACCTCGCTATATGTGGAGGTGCACCATCTCGCATCCAAACTATGTCACTGAATTCATTCCGCCTACGCAATTCCGGTAGTAGCGTTCATCCCATTTTGATTATACAGTTTTATCAATTCACCACGAACTTTCACAGGAAGAGTAATTTCGTCGCTATGTGCGAGTTCCCGAATGACGACTAAGCGTACCCGCCTGGCACTTTATCGGTTTCTTACGTTGAATATAATTGGCGATTGGCGTTCTGTGATTGGTCAATTGCCTCTGTTATATGCAAATTTTCTGTGTGCTCCCAGATCGTGTTTCATTGGCCGGTTTTTAGAACTCTTTTTTGTGTATGCATAACACGTCCGTTTTTCGACATATCGGCACTGTTTCAACGCTATTCAGGGTTTTAGCATGCGCTGAACATTTTGCGATCGGGAAAAGTTGCCATTCAATAGTTTCGAGTTTCTGTAACTGTAACCGTAACCGTGAGTGCCCCGTATTGCCATTCACAATCTTTCGAGCGCATACCTCCGAATAACTATATTTGCAATCTCATCTCGATCGGTTAACCGGAACAGACGCTAGAAGTGCAGATGTTGACAAAGTTTTTTATGACCACCCTGTATATGTGAACGAAAATGCGTGATGCCGATGCGTATGTAAGGGTAGAGGCCGGCGCCGTAGACCCGTTTGACAAATTGCTTAGTTCTTATTTTGCGTCTACTGTTGCAATAGTAGTAATTCTTGCAACATTTACCTTTTTTTTGTGATTCTTTTTGTTGATTGCTTGTTGTTACTGTTATTCTACATAAAAAAGGTAAGTGCAGTTACATATTATATTAAACTTAGGTTAGCTTTCCAATTCAGAAAAGCGACGATTTGAGCATAATTACTATTTTTTTTCCCCCGACGTGGACCATTTGTTTATTAAACTAAAGATTTATTATCTTTGGAAAAGAAAGGATTGACATATTTACGGAGTACCACTGAATTTAAAATATATCTATTTGAGATTTGAAGTGAAATAAAAAAATTGGCCATTTTCCGATTTTTAGCTATACGGAAACCGACGGAAAATGTTTCATTTCATTACGCCTTAAATAAATACTTTAAATTTGTTTATTTACTTTAATAAACAAAAGAGTGCCATCATCTCATTGAATTATTTGGTACTGATTAGTTCTAATAGTTTATATATTTTCCAAGCAATGGTTTAAGATATACTCAGTTTTTTAGAAGTAAGGTAAAATATTTCAAACAGTGACTTTCCGAGTGTTTTGAAGAAGAAATGTGTTATGCAATAGTTCTTATAATAGTTATTTTCTACTTTTATTTTTACTTCCACTTTTTCTGATTTCATCTTTCCCCAGATGTCGGAAGAAAAACAGAAAAAGCTCTCTGGGTATCAGAATTTAATGAAGGAAAAGAAAGTGAGAGGAAGACTTAATAAAGCAAAACTTTAAAATTACTCAGTTTTTTACCCAAACCCAGAGAATACCCAAGCAGATGCTACTACCACTAGTTGTCCATCCACGACTCAGCTGCCACTGAAATTACCAAAAGAACCTAATAATCAGAAAAAGTTAGAAAGTGTTTTCACCCGGAAATTACCTTTAACTTAAATGCAACCGGTCGAAAAAACAGAAAAAATACCGATACTTTTCCAGTTTCAGTTTCCCCAAAGACAAAAATGGACGTATTATTAGATACATTTTTGTCGAATCTTGCAAACAACGGAAAAAAGATTGCTTGCTTAATTCTGCTGAAAAGTTTTGTTTATTTTTATTTATTCATTTACTTATTTATTTTTTCTTTGCAAAATTTTTAACAGTTTCAGCAACGTAAAATTGAGTAGTTCTGAATTTAATGACTGGAACCACTTAAATCAGCACTTAAAACTTTATGAAATAAATAAAACGCATTTCCAGAACCTACATCTTTGGTCCGATTTCTTAAAACGTTTAAGAAAGAATAAACCTGTTGATTCGGAATTTCAAAATTTATTAAAAAAAGAGACTAAGCTTTGGCGCGATGTTATTGAAAGAATTATCTATGCCATTCAGTTTTTAGCCAAACAAAACTTAGCCTTCCTTGATTCCAGTAATAAATTATTCGATAGAAATAACAATTTTTTAAAGTGTATAGAAATTATCACAAAATTTGGCCCTATCATGTCTGTATATATTAATAAAATTCAAACTCAAACAATATGCTTCATTTCCTTGGAGATAAAATTCAAAATGAAACAATTAGCTTAATAGGGATAATATAAAGCAAATTATTTTAAAGTCAAACAGGCAAAGTATTTTTCTATTTTACTTGTTTGTACCCCTGATGCCAGCCATCAAGAGAAGAGATCAATTTGTATGAGGTATCTTAATTTAGAAAATACATACATGAGTACTGAAGAAAGGGTTTTTAGTATTTTGAATAACAAACAGATACGACGGGTGAAGGACGAATAACATTCTTATTAAAGACTTAGAGGAGAATGTTTTGGATATTAGTAATTTTTCGCGGCCAGAAATACGACAAAGTATATGAGTAATTATGGTTGAAACATGAAAGGTAGACAGTTTTCGAGTAATTATGCTCAAAGTCTTGCTTTTTCGATTAAAAAAGTTAACCTAAGTTCAACATAATATGTAACTGCACTTACCGTTTTTTATGTAGAATAACAATAAGCAATCACAAAAAGATAAATGTTGCACAAATTACTAAGATTGCAACATGAATACAAAATAACGGTTAAGCAATTTGTCGAATGCGTCTACCCTCACACACGCATCGATATCACGTATTTTCACGTTCAAATAAGACAGAAGAGAACACCAGAGACGAACTCCTGCACTGGTTATAACTTTCGGTCAAATAAGGCAGTGTGCTAGGCGGAAGGGGCACTCAGACCTAGAAAGCTTGAAGCTGCCTTAGCACAGTTAAATGCCCCAACCCCTACAGGCGATAAAAGGGACCGCTAACATATCGGTCCAGCCGACGAGCTAAGCTGAGTCAATACTTAGCAACTCACATTCCACGTCCTGGAGGGATGGTAAAAACATCTGTCATCAACAGGGGCCTCAACGCCGGACAACAGAACGAAGTCACTTAAACACTGTCAGACAGATCGGGCCGCCAATCCGGCTTGCTAACACTACGTCATGGTATACAAACGTCGGGTTTAGGCGCCCCCACGGGGAAACCAAGGAAGGATATGAATATGCAGTTTTAAGACTCCAGGCGCCCATTGGAAATCTCAAGTAGTTAGAAAAACAGGCTGAATTCCTCAACTCCACCGATGGGGGTATTTTGTCGCGGACAACCATGAATATCTGACTATATAGCTCCACCACAACCAACGGAACGGACAAAATATTACCATATAGTCCTTACCGAGCCTGAAATACCCATCGCCAGTGATGACTCCAGTCCTGCGGAGACTGATTTTAAACGCCCGTGGCCGAGATTGCCCAGGTACAGATCCTAATCAGTAGCTTAACAGATCCTAACCATGTTTTACCCGAGTCCGGAAGGACGTTCAAATAAGACAACTCTTCCGGTAGGGTGGCTTCCGACCTAAGGATGTTCAAATAAGACAAGAATTTTCCTGTTCAGACAGGTAGCCAGACGGACTGCTTGTTTTGATGATTGCCCGGCGCCTTTTTGACTCGGCACCGTCGTGCGCCGCACGACCCCGCACCTATTGTCGGCGCGGGCCTGCATAAGGAGTATTCAGGAATGGATAAAACATGCACTGAACCTTTCTGAAGTATTCACTAGAATACTTCTTACATATTTCTATCCTAGAAATCAGTTTTTGAAATAATTAAATCATTGATCTAGCCCTATAGATTCTCAAACTTGTTAAATTTTGTACTACCTAAATATGAATAAAAAATATATATACCATTATAAAAGTATTTTCTAATTAAAAATAAATGAATTCTAATTGGAGTAATGTAAAATTTTCCATCGCAAATAATGTAATGTACATGTACCACAGTTTGAGAAACCCTGGTCTAGTGCAATGCTATCTAGGATTTATGCAAAGACTATTTGCCATGACTTCATCTACAGATGAAAAACATTGTCCATTCGGCAATAAGGTCAAACAATACAGTCCGATTTTTTAAAATTAATTTTTTTTTCAAATTTTGTTATACTTTTATAACGGAGATTTTTTTATTTGCGTTGCCTTGGAAAACTTTGTAAACTACTACACTGGTGTGCAAAAATTAAGGACGAAGTCGAAAAATTAGCATATCAGCTGAACGAAGAGGCAGAGCGGACAAAAAGACCAATCAGGAGATTACGTAAGGTGATGTACGGTAGCACATGCGCAGATATGCAGGTAGACGTAATGGGGGAGTGTCTGAGTAGTATAAAGCATGTTGTCGGTGTAAGATCAGTATTTCTGGCAAAGAGATTGCACGCCGTATAGCAGTTAAAATCACACCGAGTTGCTGC
>KK121992.1:515189-530372 GCA_000611955.2 Stegodyphus mimosarum
TGCCTTTGACCCCACAACATCGGAGGAGTCGTCTGGAGTGGCGTCGCAGCCGATCATCATGGCTGCCATCAGACTGACATCGTATAGTGTTCAGCGATGAATCCCGCTTCATTCTTGAAGCAGATGACCACTGTGTTCGTGTGTGGAGAGGATGGGGCTAGCGGTCCCAATCAGCCTTTGTTTTACAAAGGCTTACAGCGATAACCCCTGGTGTGACGGCGTGGGGCGCTTTTTCTTATAGCAGGTCATCTTTAGTCATCCTCCATACATTTTAACAGCTCAACGATATGTTGATACCATCCTGCGGCCGGTTGCATTACCCTTCATGTCACGTCATCCTGGGACCATTTTCCAACAAGATAAAGAAAGGCCATATACCGTTCGCATATCTCTGGACTGTCTCCGTACGGTTGATACTCTTCCTTGGCCAGAAAGGTACCAGACCTTTCACCAATCGAGCATGTCATGTGGGACATGGTAGGCCGCCAGATTCGGCCACCACAAAATATCACCGATCTAGAGCGACAACTGATGAATACCTGGCAGAACGTGTCGCAGGATGACATAAGGAACCTCTACCACTCCTTGCCTTGACAAATTCAAGCATGCATTGCCGCCAGGAACGGTTCGACCAACTACTAATTTGAACACTCAGTGGCTGATTGTGAGCCGTGAACAGGTACTATGACCTTGATTTTTTAATCATTTTTTTATCTGTGTATGAGCTATACACTATTCAGTTTCATCAAAAACAACTACTTCCGTTATGGTGCTTCGACTTTTTTGCAAGAAAGTGTACTTACACAAAACAAATCATAGTTTCTTCCTTTGCCAGATAAATCTCATAAGCATATATATATATATATATATTTAATTTGAGTTCAGGATAGAATATATCATAATTTTCTATAAAAAAACATTTTAATACAACAAAAAGAACACTCACAATAATAAGAATGTTGCTTGCTAAAGCTAAAAAATTATTATGTGTAAGGTCACCAGAGTGTGGCATATTCTGAAAAATTTGGTGACTCCTACTAAGGTGGCTATGTTAATGCATAAGCATTTCAGTTCCTTAATTTAACAATGATTTTATCTGTCTGCCTATAATAGTATATAATATTAGGCAAAGATTAGTATAATCCTAAAATTTCACAAATTCAAAGATTCTGAAATACTAATATATTTCATCCATACCACATTTGCCATTATAATCTCCTTTTTTTTTTTCTTTTCTTTTTTTCCTTCCCTTGATGTAACTAAATAAGAGATATATGGTAAGCATATCAACATTAAGTGAAATATATCAACATTAGGTACCACAAAGACTTGATCTTAAGGCTTTGTTAATATTGTGTTAACTGAATGTTATCTATCCTTTTAATGAATCGAAGGGCTCGGCAGAAAACAGGCTCATACTACATTCACAGGAGAAACATGATATACAATTCGAACTACTCAAAAATGTACTTAAATTACATGAAATTACAAGCAAACATTGAAGGAAAGTAATGAACAATTCGGTTCATGTACTCTGCATATTCAGTTGAAAAGTTAATTTTCATTTTCTAAATTCATCTAATTCTGCATGTTATACTAAAAAAGCCAAAATTGAATTTTAAAAGTCAATTTTCATTTTTTGAATTAGTCTAATTCTGCATGTTGATACCATAAAATGGAAAAATTAAATTTCTTTCTCTACTACAGATTACCTCAATTTTGCAACCTACATATCAAGTGATAATCCAGAGCTTCTAACGATGTTACAGAAAATGAGTGCTGAATAAAATTTATTTTTATAAGAAAGTAAAAATAACATTAGTGAAATAAACATACTAACTGATTCCCACTTAATGAAGACTGCTTTGTATGATGTTTATACTTTAATTTGGAATGGATTTCATTATGCAGGATTTTTCAATGAAAAATTTGTGATGAGAATTTTCTGATAATGACGAAACATCTTCCACATATACAGATAAAAAATGCAAACCATGTTTTTAGAAAATGGCAAAATATATTCAGCAATATTTTGATTACTCGCAACCTCGCCGAAAAGTCATGAACTCATATTGGACTTTGGAGAGAAATGGTTGTTTAGGTATCTTTGCACTTATTTCAACAATTATATGAGGCAACCTGTGCCACCTATTTTTTTCCATTCTTCTTTTACCAAACAAGGTATGCACATTTGTAATTTTTTTCTGATATTCTCTTTATGTACACAGTTATTTGTTCCTACCCCCCCACCCAAAAAAAAATTAGAGAATTGCACAAACTTGGTATTGCATACAGTCTTGACACCAAAATTATAAAATTAGAAAGAAAGAGAAGTGCATGATGCCTTTAAATAAGCTATATTACACTTTAAGCAGGCAGAAAGCCAAGTTTGAGATTTTGGCAATGACGATGAAACTTCATGATGCACTGCTCTGCTAAAATGCTGAAATTCCCATAGGAGGGAATAAATCTGCAGTTATACTGATTTAAACACCCAGAGATGTAGCAGGGATGCTGTGTGGAGGGATGTTATATACATACTTTTTGGCAACATTAGTGTTATTTCAGCAACATTTTTCATAGTTTTTTTGGTATGGGTGAGGATAATCAGAAAGTACTGAATATTCTAGAAAATTTACCTTTGAATAATATGTTACAAATAATAATACAAAACAATAATAATACAAATTTAATTGCCCAGAGGATTTATCCAAAGATTATTCAGTTGCAAATTCATTGACATCTCAATAAACTGGTACAAATGATTCTTCTGCTAAAGAGCACACACAGAGATGCAGTAGAAGTTAATGAAATCTCTCCCAAGGTGAAGAAAATACAAGCCAGTATTTAACATGAATTAAACTTTAGAAAATGAACTGGATCGATATTCAAGAAATCACCTAAACCAACATAGCAAAAAAACTCAAAAAATTTTGATATGCGTTTATGTTAAGTTACTTTATTGACAAGACTTTATTTTATTTACAATTGCTTTATTTATTCTTACTTTTTTTATAGGGTTAAGAAAAATAAAAAGAAATATGGAAGAAATGATACAGATATGACTTTTTAATCAATAAAATTTGTAATTACTTAATAGTTTATAGTAAATAATTAAAATTGCAAACATATAATGATAATTTATTTACTTAGTTATTTAAATTAGTACTTACACATTAGCACATTAATAGAATTGTTGGAGGAGAACAGAAATACAACAGAGTTAATAAACAGAAGATAATTAGTAAAAGTTGTCAAATTTTCAGAATATGCCAAATATACTAGCCATGTCAATAACAATTCTTCAGGCTTGCATAATAATTCTCTAGTTTTAATAACCAATACTGCCATTTCAGTATGATTTCTTTTTGTATGCTTTCTTTCTTTTTATGGTTTTTCCACATGCTTCCTTCTTTTTATGCGATCCAGATTCTAATGGTTTTTGCAGGCAAATTGTGATAACTTTTGGCTTAAACTCTATTTTAAGATATGATTTGAAGGATTTAGCAGTAATGTTAGAAACTGCAGAAAACTTCTGCAGGAATACAGCATACAGCAATTTGCTGTAAAATCTCAAGTGGCATATTTCCTTTGAAATAATAAAACAGCAATTGACACAAAATTTCTATTAAAAGAAAAAACTCGCAAAAGCTTTATTAACTGATTTTTGGATAAATACCTAATTTAAATATTAATTAATTAGGTAACACAATATTGCTGTGTATAATAAATAATTTTTTGCTATTATGAGTTTTTTTTTCTGCAAAAAATCACTGCATTGCATTAAAGTGGTTATATATTAAAATATGCAAGGACTCATTAATTCGCAAGCAGAATTTTAATGAATGGAATAGTTATTTAATGACTTTTGCTGGCTTTTGGAAAATACTGAATACAATGGAGATTTCATATAACATCATTCATCATTAGTCCATAGAGAATCATTATTATGAAAGTTTTTTATATTGATATATGTCTATCAGGTGAATCAATTTAATTTTTGGTCTTTCCTCTTAACAGGGTCTTCCTCTTAACATATAGAGCTAAATTTATATATTGGCATGAAATCTAATTAGATGGTGGCAATCATAATGATACATAAAGCTGCATGAAAAGAGCTGTTTTAACTGTAACGAACATAATATATATAATGTTTACTGCACACAGTGCCAAGGATGCGCACATAGCTGTTTACATGGGAATTTCCCATGAATACAGCAATCTGTGTTTGCTTAAAAAACAAAAACAAACAATTTCACAAACTCAGCATTGTACACAGCTTTTGCCTTGTGCATATTAGATGTACATTACTCTTAAACATTATATGTGTTATTGTTGCACAGCTGTTTTATTATTTGATATAAATAGGCTACTACATTTGGTGCTCTGCCACATATCTGGCAATTGACAACCCATTAAAAGAAAAGTACCTAATTCTTTTTAAATATGGTTCCAGCAAAATTACAGGAATAAGGCAATGTAAGTATCAATATGATTAATACTTTTGATCTAGGCAAGCTAAAAACAGCATTAGGCATGTTAGTTAGGGAAATTGTTTAGGACAAAGTATGCAAGTGTGTTCTGCTGAAGGGAGGGGCTGTGGGGAACCTTCTATGAAAAACATATTCATACTACAAATGGAAGAAATTATAAATAACACACATGCAGCTAGCCCATTCATGGGAATGGATGCCTACCATTCAGCAGTTTTACTACTTCACATTACAACATGCACTATTAGAACTGTACAAGTTCCAGACCCTTTGCTTCAGAGCTTGATTATGCAAATAATAATGCAATTTGATGTCATATTTTGCCCGAAAATACTTTATGAGTTCAAATCTTTTAATACTTTTAAAATGTGGAGAAATTCAACATTTCAACAACTGAGCAAAATAGAAACAATATTTACTTATAAATTAATGTGCGGGTTTTGCATTATACTTTCACACATATGTGCCTTGTATATTTAAAATATGAGCTATAATAGTCTTTCTCTTTCCTTCACCTTCACTAACAAAAGCTGCAATTGTTCCCAAAATAAATAAATAAATAAAAGTTTCAAGGTTCTTATTATTCTAAATTTCACTAAATATGGAATAAAAAATTATTGTGGTTAGTAAGATTTAGAACAACGAAACACTTGAGACGATAGAAGACAATTTTTTGATGAATCATGATAAAATACGAAAAAGAACGATATTGACAAAGTTTTGCAAATATATATGCATGATTTCTTAATTCAAACAGATACTAGAAAATTGTAATATAGCGGATTATTACCTTTTTCTCTTTTCTCACTCGGCGTTACTTCTTCAAAGCCAAAGAAATGTGTTTGTTTTGTATATTGTGATTCATCAGTAGACATACATCTTTGATTCACTATCTTATACCAATTCCTTTGACTTGCTGTCCTAAAGAGTGTTTTACAGAATCTGTCTAAAATCGCTCGGGAGATCATTTTCTCACAAACGCAAGTTTTTTAAAAGCCGGTATATATTTTTTGTATATTTTGTTGGAAATATCGTCTGCTTCTCCAACGCGGTTAAAGTGTCAAGGTTACGGACAAATAATTTTTCAATATTATTAAATTACTGATTGTCATGTATTGTAAACATTTTTTGAATATAGCGAGAGAGAGGGAATCATAATATTACTTAATCCATTTTTATAGGGAATTAAAAACTAATGGTTCACCTATATGTAATTTTTTTTTTTTTTTTTTTTTTTTTTTTTTTTTTCATTTTTTTTTTTTTTTTTTGCTATCGCTGAACCGAACCAATCGTTTGCATGTATTCAGCGTGGAACATTTAAATTGTATAATTGACACATTTTCAATTTACAGCTGCGTCTTAAAATGTAGTTTAAGTTTTTAGAGATAAAGTTAGGAAATTGTTATATTTCACTTACTTCAAAGGTAATCAAAGAATCTTGCTTATCATTCTCTGAACTACGTTTGACATAATTTATAATGATTCGTGTACGATGTTTATCATTAAATTCCTTTTCACTAATTGTAAATTCTGTTGTTGTGAGGAACTTTTTTTCATCAGTACTATGAATTCACTAAATTCTCTCAAGTGAATATGTGATGACTTTATTTTAAAAAGATCAAATTTAAAAGTTTATTTTATGATTAACTTTACTCAATACGTAAAATTTATATTTCTTAGAAAAATGCCTTTACCAAATGTTAAGACAACTTACGTTCGGCCGATTTGTGGATATACTGAAGATCATAATGCATTCACAGAATTATCTTCTCCGGTGAGCGTCTGACTTATCTATTTTATTTAAGTAAATTCTTAAACAACAGTCAAAATTTCAATGTTTGTAAATGTTGTTTGTCGTATTTCATTTTTAATTGTTAATTAAAATAGTTGCTTTAAAAATAGACTTTTTAGCATTATTTGCATTAAACGAAAAAGCAAACTTCATTGACTGTTTTATCACACACATTTTCGAATATAGTAATGTGTTTAACAGGTTATCTGTTATTTGTTTTAAATGCTTTTTGGTATAAAGTTATAAAGATACCAAAAAGCATTTGAAAGGAAGCATTTGCCTGAAAGGAACGAGCCTGTCATGATTGTAAATGACATCAAACATCAATGTTATTATTGAAAATGATTTTATTATGTGAGTAAATTGTAGAATTAAATTATTCAGGTTTTTCTATCGTTAAAGAAATCTGTTTCTGTGATGTTTTTCCCATCATGAATTATAATCTTGCTATTCCTGCTTTAGTGCTGTAAAACATGTAGTAACTTTATAATATTCTTCACATACAAGAGTGAAATGGCAGTGTAACGATGTCTGATTTTTGAAGAACATGAAAAACTAAAGTGTGAGTTTAAAATTCTGTTTTTCTAATTTACTATTTTTGAGGTCTGAAGTTAAAAAATATACATAATTTTGTATATTTGAAATATAGAAAGATTTGGAGCCGTTTTCAAGCAGATCTATTTTCTGGTTACTTGATCTCAATTTTTTGACTACTTGCATAAATAAGCCCCTGTGTTTGCAGAGTTTGAATTCTGGTTAAACTATGAGCATTTAATATGAAAATATGTGATGATAATATCTTATCACAAACAACTGTAGGATTTGTCTGTATCAAACTAGTGACCATGAAGTAAAGGGCTGTGTCACTGGGATGAAGTGTACAAAGAGTGACAAAACTGAACTGGGGGGGGGAGCAGTAGCAGAAATAAGAAAAGCTCATACTCTCAATCATCTGATCTGTAGATATCCATATTTGAAGAGATGAATGCTTTAAGGATGCAAATTATAGCCATCTTCAAGAATTTTGTAACCAAAGACATCTTTTTAGTCCACTTTCTGACTGGTGACAATTTTAGTGAAGAAGTTTTTGTTCTGCCTGAGAATGAAATCTAATGCTTTCTATATTGAGGTCTTTTTAGGTGTTTTTATTCTAAAGAAAGTAGGGAGCTTTGGTGATCATCCTTAGAATTTTGTTTTTAAGTGAGTGGATTTTGTTTAAATTATTATCACTGGTGTTTCAAGCAGGAGAAGCACAAATACAGATAGGACATGTGATAACTTTATAATATGGAGCTTTTTTCTTGCAAGAAAGGACAGAATTAATGTTGAGGACAGGCTTGAGGGAGTTTAAAATACCACAGGCATTACTGAGGATTTTAGTAGTGTGATTGTTCCAATTAAGTTTGTTATTATTGATGATGCCAAGGTATTTTGCTTTACTGACTATTGGAACTGTATAACATTGAAGAGCTTAAGATGTGATATAATTTTCCTTTTCCTTTTGTGGCAGGGCTCGATGATCAGAATCTTATATTTATCAGGATTGATGCACACTTTCCAGTTTGAACACATTTCTTCAATGCTGCTTTGGTAGTTTTGGAGTTGCTTGATTGCATGGCTGGTGTTAAATAACTTAACTCTGATAGCCATGTCATCAGCATAATAAGCAACAAGGCTTTTGTTTCTAGGATCAGGTTTGGGGAAGTCAGAAGCATAGAAGAGGTACAGGACTGATTCTTTTCGCTCACCTACTTCTATGCTCGAGAAGGCCTGTTTATGCCTTACAGTGAAAGTCCTACATTTGAGGAAGGATGAGGATGATCTCTTTTGAGAATTTGTTGTTGATAAGCTTATGCAGCAAGCCCTCATGTTAAATACTGTCAAAAATGACAAATCTGTTTCCAGCCAGCTGTTTTATTGCTAGCCTGATTTGCATAAAACATCTCAGTATGATGTGTGAGCATCTTTTTTGGATTACTTTTTTAACCATATTTTTTTTACATGGAAATACTTTTGGAACCAATTTTTTTTAATACATAGAAAAAAAATCAAATGTCCCTTGGTTCATATTTGCGCAAATCGAAAAGTTTTTGCCGATCATAACTTCTTTTATTATGAATTTTTTAAATTTGCACAAATTTATGATGCATTCTGTATATGCTTATACATTTAAATTGTAGAGTAATTAGTTTTTCTTTTGGGGGGGGCAAGCAGGAGATGTGAAAAATGTGTAATTCTTTCGCAATGAGTCAAATCCTGGATCTCTCAAATATGTGTCGAGTATGGTTCCAATTACACCATGAAGGCATGCAGAAAGGAGGGAGAAAATACCTTACATACTTTTCCTTTTAAAGGGCGACTGGGGATTAGGGGACCAATTTCCAAATCCTGGTGGTGACGAATTATCATCCACCACCTTTTAGTTCAGGTGCCACTTCTAAAGTCATTAGGTTTTTTTTCTTTTTTTTTAAAGCAGGAGACGTGAAAAGTGTGTATTAACCTCACCGGGACTCAACACTAGACCTCTCGAATATGCATCGAGTATGCTGCTTATTACGCACAAAGCCATGCAGAAAGCATGGAAAAAATATCTTACAAAATTTACAGTAAAAAATAAAAGGATAAAACTGAAATTATTTGCTAAGTATTCATTTGCATTATAAAATTTAATATCAACAATTCATAATATATTTTACCATTTGTATCATAATTTTTTATTTCAATGAATAAATGAATCATTTTTTATATCAATGAATGTTTTTTTTTTCAGCGGTTTGATTTGTCAGGAAACGCAGCTACTGATGGTAAGTTAGCTGACTTGTATAATGCAACATTTCTTGTTTGCCATTGTTAGTTTAGCATTTTTTATGTAGTTTCTTAAACTGAAGACTGTATTTGATCTTATTAAGAATCGAAAAGTGTTATTTCTATATAATTAATTGATTATTCATAATTTTAAAACAAATATTCATTTTTTAATAATAATAATTGGTTAGAATTTATTTGAAATTTTAAAGTCTAAGCTAAATTTGTTATTCAGGACCATTAAAAACTGACAAGCCTGTGTTGTATTCATTGTGAAATGACCTAAGGGAGGTGAATGCAATTACACTGAGGTTGTTTTGAGCAAGATTAGCAAATTTCATCTTGCATATATATGTAAATTGGATGCTGGGGACATTTTATAACACTATGTAATTCAATTTTTTTCCATCTCCTTCATAGCTGGTGAAAGAGTAACACATAAGCTAGAAGGATAAATCTAATTTTTACTGATTATCAAATAGCAAGAGATCTTATAATACACAGCAACATTTTAATGTTAAAACTAAGTTAGTTAACTAATTTGCAACAGAGCACTTGATGGCTATATATCTTAATTATGACAAAGCAGCAGAAGGGTGCTTTTAGGGAGGCCTATGTAAGGAAAATTGGCTCATAGTTAGATTAAAGAGAAACAGACTATGAAACCCCCATGTAGTTGACTATCAAGCATTTGGATCTGAACCTATTACCAACACAAAGGGAATTTTTGCAGGTAATTCTTAATTTGTTTTGACATAAATAAATAATTCTAATTGGTTAAAATTTTTTATCAAGGTATAGATTTTAACATAATTTCAGCCATCACTTGTGTTTTGAGTTTTGTAAAAGTCAATGAATGCTTGTCAGTTTTATCATGCCCTAGCTTTTTGGTAAACTACATAAACTGTTTCCTAGTTTAGGCACCATACCAGAAGAGAAAAGAGGGAAAAGCACTTTTAAATGATGAATTTTAAACAAAATGTATCTAAAAAAAAAAACTATTTCTCAAAATACAAAGTCCTACTTTAAAAAAAGTTGTCATTTTTTTTCAGATAATAATAAAAATTTTCTGACCAACATTATATAAATCTTAACCGTATGAAGAGTATGATTTTTAAAATAACAACAGTTGCTGACACCTTACTTTTCTGGGAAATCTTCACATTGCATTTTCATTTGACTTCTGTGGTGATATTTAATATCATTTCATACCTGTTGTTGCTTATTTGGTGAAGATTAAAATAGCTTTTTCTTAAGAGAATGTGATAGTTTCATTTTCACCTGATGGTAAATTGAAAATTGCCATCGTTTTGAATCTGAAAGGGGGAAAGAGATTTCTTATGAATGTGAAGAGAAAATTATTTCACAGTTCTCATTTAGTTTTGATTCTGATTTTGAGTTTGCTATGTTATTTGGTGATGAATATCACCAAATTTTGTGATTATTCACTGGTAAATGGTAAAACCGACATACACCAATTAATATATTCCAGCTAAATTTTCCTTAACTTTAGTAAAAATTTTATATAGTACAAAGTCCGAGACCCGGACTCGATGGGACTTCAGCGTTTCTGGATTTGGGATTTTTCCAGATATTAGGTCATTTTAAATCTACCAAGATGGCACGTAGAAATTATAAAATTAGAAATGTGAAATAGTGATTTATGAAATAATGAAGCATTTATGATCTAAAGGGTATCAAAATTTACAAAAAAAAATAAAAAAAAAAAAAAAAAAAAAAAAAGATGTTTACTTTATTAAACATTTCTTTCAATGTAAGCTGTTTACGTTGTTTTGTTTTTTTTTTGCTAATACTTTAATTCTATAGATATATAATTTCTGGTTCAGTTACTAAGTTCCATTTTTCAAGTCCTGTAATTGCTGTGTCAAGAAATCAAAATTTTTTCTTTTTCGATAACATCCCTGTTACTACCTTCACTATCGGTAGCGGTAGTTTCTGGATCTAAAAGCATAATTACAGATTTTGCCATCTGTTAATTGATTGGTGATTGGGACATTGTCATCGCAATGAAAAACCTCTGTTTAACTCCTCTTCTTCCCTAAATTCTGTTACCTGGTGCGGCCATGTGAGCTCTGCTGCCAGTTCTGGCTTTATGTGAATAACAAATCAGTTATTCTTAATTCAAATAGCATTAAATATAATCTTTTGATTTATGAGTATCATTAACAAAATCTGTTTTTAGCATATCTAAAGAAATTTTTGTTAAATCTTTCCTCATCAACATTTTAGCGCGTTTAACTTAAATCTGTAATCGGATGATACTCTTTGTTATTCAATTACTAATATAAAAAAGTTGTCTACGCATCGCTGCATGAGTATTATTGCCTATTGCTATCTACTCAGTATACTCAGGATTACGATCTCGGCTTCGGCTGTCGTGTATATTTTAACATACAACTTTGTTTTTTAAAAATCGTTATTGGCTTTTGGCATAATGTTTAATTTACTGGTTATAACTGTCTCTAGTTGATGCCAGAAGTATAGATCCAAGCTGCATGAGTCATCACTCAAGTTGTCATGTTTTGATAAACATGAGGTGATGAAAGCAAAATACAATAAATAATGATTCGTCAGGTTGGCGTCAAAGGTATAAAATATTGGCTGGTGTAAAATCAACAATGTTTCTATGTAGATTGTTTCGGTTTGAGAATATGCCAGGCAGGTACGCAGCTACGGAGTTAAATTATTGATCACACAAATTTATGCTAAATTGATTATTTTGGTATTTTATTTAGCGCAAAATTGAAATATCGGAACTCTCCACATGTTTTATAATGAGGAGTGGAAAAAATCAAATGTGCATGTGTAAGGCATATCCCCTTCCTCTAAAAAAAATCCTAAAAGAATTGGTTGGTGGTGGCTTTGAGGTCCGAATTTTAGATCATTCTGGATATTGGATGTCCGGATCTCGGACTTTGTACTGTATTCTTTTTAATTATATGAATTTGGTCATTTCCCATTTGTATTCATATCCATAGAGATTAAGAAAACAATAGAACAGCTGCAATTTTGCATTATTGATGAAATATATATTTAATATGTTATCTTATTGTAATAGTTTTTTGTTATATTTTTCAGTACTGTTCTGTTATCGGGACCGAATTCAGAAATGTATGAATGTATGCGTGTGTGTATGTAAGTATATGCATATGTGTGTATATGTATATACACACACATTTGTACTTACATCTATACATACATACATAAATGCATCCATCCATCCATACATACATACATGCATGCATGCATATATTTATACGTTTTTGAATCTGATCCATCCTGATAACAGAACAGTATCTTTTTTTCATGAAAGGGAGATAACCTGGTATTAAATAAAACATCGTAATCATGCCATTTAACATTTTGAGGCTGCCGGGGCTTTGGCAACTGTAAAAGCCTTGAAAGGTCGGGGCATCTTAAACTGAATGCATTCCCCTGTTTAAGAAATCACCTCCTATTTGCAACAAAGATCCTTGTATGCAGTTTAATGGATTCTTAGAGGGATGCATTTATGTTGCAAAAGGAAAGGAAATATAGGGATTAGTGATCAGACTTCAAGATGCTTTTGGTCATTGATGGAAAATTTCATATTGCAATTGTTCTAGAATGAGACTACTGGACGTTACGCAGAAGGAAATATGTAAACTTCCATAGCAGAAAATGTAATTTTTATATTATAATGCATTATTTTCATTTTAACAAAAAATTTGTTTGAATTACCTACAGAATTATGTGTCTTTAGAAAGTGCTTACAATAATTATTTCTGTCGTATCTTTATACTAATGTTATGTCACAAAATTATTTCAACTATTTGATTATTTCATGGACAATTTAAAATTAACCAGTCTTCATCGCAGTCTTTTTTTTTTTTTTTTCACTGTTAAATTTCTGTCGCTTAAAATCTTTGAACTTTCTTCCATACAAGGAATAATTAAAAAGTAAATGCTATAGAAATGATTAAAAATTAAAGTTCAGTGGAACTGTTAAAATTATGCTCTATAGACATAATAAAATTTTAATTTTACATAATTGTTAAAAATCTGCTTGATAATGTACTATTTAAGAAGGAAACTGTCAGCAAATTTCATTAAAAATTACTTTATTTTGTTGGATTGTTGGCATTACAATGTGTAATTACGTGAGTGTTCCTAGCTTACATTCAGTTCTTTTCCAAAATATCTGCAGAATAAAACAGAAGCTCCAAAACTGATTTTTTAGAATAATATATTTTAGTTTTATACTGTTTATTGAAAATTAGTAAGTGATATATTTCAAGTATTGATAATAGAGTAAATTCAAGGTATTAAAAAATGTCGAATTATTTTGTTTGCAAAGCCATAATTCAAAACACCACATTGACAAGTATATTCCATTTGTCTTTTTATACTAAATTCCCTGCCTCACTAAGGAAATGTGTTGACTCCAGTATCAAAATTAAAGTAATTTCATAGTGCAAAGAGTTTTTCAATATGAAAGGAAAATATTTTCGATATGAAGGATTGTTTGTTATGTATAGTTTCTGAAAAACTGCAGAAAAAAGTTACATTATAGTTAGTTGTTGTCTTCAGTACTGTATTTTATTATTCAATATTTTATTATGCTACATAATTTAGCACATTAAGAGAAATTTCCAGATAATTTCAGGTGACCGGTCAACCAAAATCTCTCCTGTTTGGAATCATCGTTGCATGTGAATTTCTCTGTTTCCTGTATTGTCTAAACCATTTCGTTTCATCCCCAGAATGTCTTTGTAGCAGCTTTGATATCAATCATGGCGGCATATTTTATATGGTGCAATTTAAATTCTATGATCTATTAGTGAGTATCTTTATCTACAGTTACTCAAAAAGAACTTCATTCTCAGGTCAAGTGAATCCTGTACTGAAACAGTTGAATTGACTGTTTTTCCCTTTTCTTAAAAAAAATTTGGCAGCTATTCATTGGTTTCATTAACACCTTGGTCATTATGTTCTATTATCGAAACTATTTTATGGCCAAGAGTGATTGAGTGGACAACATCTGCCCCACAGATATTTGTTCTTGAGCTTAGTTGCTGAGATATGTGTCTAATAAATGACAAAGGCATTCAATCAGTTAAAAGGTCAGAAATTCAGATGAGGATTCACATGTGTTGTCTTAGAACAATGGTTTGTATATTATATGACAGCTTTTGCATCATGCTTATATTCTCGTTGCTCAACAGACAGTGACATTTCGCAAATGCTACTCTAATTCATTCTGAACGTCTTACTTCAAAATTATTTGACCATGAAATTGAGACACTGATATGAAGGTAGCTTTTAAAATGTGCCATCTAATGGCTAGACATGAGCTTCAGGAAGAAATACAATGAAGAAATTCCTCTCTTCTACAAAGGCAAAAGCTTTCAAACTGATTCAATAGTTTTAGTGTATTTACGATTTTCAGTTGTCAGACTCAAATTGTAAAGCTATTTTGGTTTCTTTGATACAAAATATATATTTATGTTCTTGTGATTTGTTTGAACATCAGTAAACTTCCATTCACTGTAAACTTCCATGTGTGAAGGTCACTTCAGCATGAACAGACATATGGAAATAAAGACAGAAAAATCTGTTAAGAATGAACAGATAAGAATGTAAGAAAAAAATGCTTGTACCTGTATACAGGTACGTGGGATTTATGTTTGTTTATGGAAATGTATACCTACATATCCATGTAGTATGTATGTTTGCATTTATATAATATGGTGTAAGTACCAGATATATACATAAAGCGGAAAGCATGTGTACCCTTAAATGGGAATAAAGTATATATACACACATACATATACACACAGAGCCACACATATGCATTTATATATATGTGTTTGTGTGGATATTTTTTATTTACGCATGCCTGTATAAAGATATACGTATGTGTATATATTTAATTAATGATATACATGTATATATATTCAATTATATGTGTACATTATATTTGTATACATATATATATATCCAAATTATATATGTACATTATATTTGTATACATATATATATATATCCAAATTATATAAGTACATTATATTTGTATGTATGTATCTATATATA
>KK121992.1:530500-557326 GCA_000611955.2 Stegodyphus mimosarum
GAAACTCATGATGGAATGTATATATATATATGATGGAATGTATATATATAAATTAATATATATACATATATATATACATTCCATCATGAGTATTTGAAAATATATGTAGTTTCTTCTCTTTATGATTTTGGATCCTGTGGAGGACCCATTGATTATTTTTTAAAGCTAGGAAAATAGGAAAGAGATATTGAGCACTTTATTACAGAATGAAAAAATTAGTTTCAGGATGATATAACCATTAATTTTTATAAGTATGTTAAGAAGAAATATTCTCATTTGCTTTCGTGGAAATTTTTGAAGCAAGTAACACAGAGCCCTACGTCAGATTTTTCGCAAGAATACGTTGATCGCTTCCTTATTCCACTTCTCTGACAAGTAGCACATCTTCATGGAGTTTTGTTTTGAATGGGTCAGTGGCCTATCATTGAAATTGTATCTGAAACATGAGCAGAGCTGACTGAAGCTTCTGAATCATTGAGGAGTTGCTCTATAAGATTTTTTTCTAAAATCTGCCAAAGATAAGTCTAGAATTTTCATTTTGTACAAAATAAAGGAGTTTAAAACTGCTAGATCGAGTAAGTGGAAAAAGATTTTCTTTGTCCATTTCAAAGTTTTCCTTCCAAATGTATAATTATTTGCCATTCAGTCACTCAAGTCAACAAATCCCATACTTTTGTTGTAGACTGATATAATTTTGGGTTTTCCCATTTTGTCATAGGCTGCAATGGGATTGTGCATATTGCTGAGCATAAAAACTTCTCTCTTGTCTTTCCAACAAGCTGCTGTGATGCTGTGAATTGTACTACAACAGTTTTTTTTATATTTATGCAGCAATTTATAAAATAAATCTGTAGAAGAAAAGAAATCATCCATAAAAAGTTTATGTCCTTTGCCTTTTACACTTTCTGCTAACACTATTACCATGTTATAAGCGGCAGATTTCCCATTATTCGACTCGTAGGAATCTCGTCCGAGGTATACTTACATGTCGTATGTGTAACCATGGCGGTCTACAAGCTTATAAATTTAAATTTCAAAACACTTATGCTTTTTAGAAATATATTGTTTAAAATTTACTCTTCTCTTAAAAAGAACAATTACTTCATCTATAGCCATTTCTTCGGAGGGCTCATGTACTTCCTTGAAATTCTTTTTAAATCCTCAGATTTATCCCTTATTTTCCAAAATTGATCATAATTAGGATCATTTCTATCTGGTGGTGACAAATTATCCTCAAAGTGCAGAAAACGAAGAATTTGCAAGAATCTATCTCTATGCGTAGTTTTCTTAAAAAAAGATGTTTCAAGCATTTCATCTGTCAACTAGTATTCTTTTATCTTGTCTTTTTTAATATGCCCCATCAGCAATGTCAGTGCCAAAAAATTTAATTTTCATGAATATCCTTCTATGTAACTGTATGCTTTTTTGTTTTGAATTCAGGGTTAAAACTGGAATTTTTCCTTAGTATTTGTTCTCCATAATAATTTGTTTCTTTGACAGTTTTTTCAATAATATTTCACCGGAAAAGACTTTTGAAAAATTCAATTGCTTTTGTGAGAAGCAAGGCCTTTTGTATTGTTTTTTTCAATAAAATTCATAACATTTACCTTGTCAGGTTTTGGTTCAAGCCATTCAAATTTTGAATCAAGAGAGATTTTGTCCACATTATCAGTTTGTTCAGCACTGTAGTTTACCGAATCAGTCAATAAATATGAAGTTCCTTCCACATCCTCATGTTCACTTTCAGATCCACTTTCCATATCTAGCTTGCAATTGGATTCGCTATCTCCATAGTTTTTTCCATCAAGCTCTTGAAGAAGTTTTCATATTTCTTCTTCAGTCAGCCATCTTTTCCTTTTCAGCATGTTGTGAGAAAAATTCAAAATAATTCCTAGAAAACTTATGAAAATATGCAATATTCCAAAGCAACGCAAAGCTCTGTTTACAAGCCTCAGTTGCAGGCTGAGGATCAATGTCCCGAATGCAGCAGGAACCAGGAGCAGCGACGAATGAGGGCATAGGAGCGAAGGGCCCAGTCCAGTAAACGCTCAGCGCAAGTACCCCAGGATGGAACGGCGGAATTATAAAAGAAAAAGAGACGAGCAACAAGCTGGCAATGACCAAACATGAATTCTGTAGCTATGAAACTATAAGAATGAAAAGGGAAAACCGGATTCTTAGCACAAAGACCTTCCAAAGAGATAAGTGGTTAAAACCCAGGTACATCAAATTTGATATTTCACCCTATTCTTTCAGCCTGGAAAATGGGGGAAAAAGACATGACCACTAAAGTGGACAACTCCGTCTTTTCAAAGAGGGGATTGTATGGCCACTATAATTGCTATCCTGTTCTCAAAAGGTTAATACAAATCTACATTTTTAATAAACAGCTTAAATTAAATTTTGTTAAAATGCTGTTAAATGTTATGCTGTAAATATGTATAACTTTTTTTAATTTAGATTTTATTTTTTATGAAATGATTATAATTTTTATAAAATGTATGGAATGTATAATTCTATGGTTATAGAAAGGTTTCCGTTCTTTTTTGTAATTTGTATTGATATAATGATAACTTGGCAAACTAACAAATGAAATTCTGAATTTATTTAGGTTATTATGACAGAGCAAATCAATCCCTGACACCTATATATGAAGCCAAGCAAAAGCATGTTGATAAATTAAATTCAGAACATATAAGCTTATTTTCTAAAGTAGAGCAAATTGAAAAATTAATGACTTGTATGCAGTTGGATTCCAAACAGAAGGTAAAATATATTTTTATGTAAAAACATATTTTAATTTTTATTCTGATATTTGAAAGAGATATGGTTTAAGTTATTATTCATAATTTCTAACTATGGAAACTTTCTAACTACTTTTATAAAAAATAGTTATTATTCTTATTTCTATAAAATTATTTAAAAAACATCCTCCACTATCAAATTTCATTTCAAATTCATAAAAATCTTTCAGTTCTAGGTAACAATCCCAATTCCTCTCCATTGTTACCCTTAGGTTTAAAGGAAATTAATTCATAATTGTTTTCATTTTTTCATCAATACATGGCTCCAATAGCTTGACATTCTTCCTCTCATTCTTATCACCTTATCTTATCACCGGCTTTTCTTTCCTCATTTACACTTCTGCAGCTGAAGAAGTAGATTCTGTATTTAAACATTTGAAACTAACCCTGCAAATTTATGAATATTGTGGATTCTTGTTGCTTCTCCAATAATTGCTATTCAGCACGTTAACTAAAATTTAGGAGGGGATTATTTGAAAAAACTGGGCAAAGGTTCCTTTATTTACCATTTTTTATGTAATATACTGAAGTTGTTTGTTTTCATTATAAAAATAATGTATATATTTCTAAAAAACAAAGCTGTAAAAAAAATTATTTAAAAAAATAGCAATGTTTCAACTCATTGATTCAATACTATCTTTTGCCTGCATTTTAATTAATCCAAACTTTGGTGAATTGAAGTTGTTAATGAGAATTTTACTGCATTATTCAGTTTTCATATAGTTTCATAAATATTCATATAGTTTCCAAAAATATTTCTTATCTTTGTGTGAATAACTGAATATTCTGTAAAGAGAAGCTTAGTAATTTGAAATTTAAAGTTAAGGTATATCTTACTTGTTTTTGTAAGGAATTTTTATTTCAACGAAGTGACGCTCACTATAGTAATTGCTTGTTGTAGCAACATTCCATTCGTGGATCAGTGCAAAAAGTCCATGGATGATCAGAGAATATTAAAACCATTCTCACTATAGCTGTCACTATTTTGTAGAATTGAGCGATTGTTATTTAAAACTTCAGTTTTTCAACAAAATCTATGTCAGTCAGATAGAATTTTGTCAGGTTTTAAATACAAATTCTGGATGTATGCACATATACAAACAAGTTATATACACAATCCACCTCTCCTAAAAAGGGATATTCTGAGAAACCATAACTGATGTCTCACAGATTTATTTTTAGCAGTTTTTAAACTCGTATTTTAGTTCCTTGTTTAGAAACTAAAAAACAAAATATTTGATATTAAATTTCAGGATTCAGATATCGAAAATGGGGAGGTTTAATTTACTTACTCAAATAACCTTATCAGTGTGCTCCTGATATTGTTAAAAAGTTATAAATATTACCTGCCTAAATTTGCAAAAGTTTAAGCTGGCTGAATTCTAGTCCAGTTTCATGTGAGAAAATAAATTAATTGAATTTAGGATGGTAATGAAAGAAAAGGACATGGATATTTTAAATGTAGTGAAGAACTAAATGTATTGGAAAGCTATCAGATGATATTTATAATATAAACATTATTTTTGTTTTTAATGACTTTCTGTTCAGTGTACTCATGCGAATTTTTTTATCTATCAGTGATTTTTCTCTCAACTTCAGGAAAGAAAATGATGCAAATAGTTTCAAAATTCTGGAACTTGTGTTATAGTGAAAATAGCTAAATAAGAGTTTATTACTTTTATTTAGATTCAAAATTGTTATAAAGTTTTTAAAAGGTTACAATTATAAAATTTTTTTATTTTGGTACAAATTTAGAAAAAAACTATTGTTCTTTTTTAACATTCATATAAAAGTGTACATCAATTATTCCAGTAATTTTTTTTTTACATTTTTCCACTTCCTGAAATGTTTTTCTTCATAAATAGACAATATTCCAAAGGAATTTTTTCAAAATTCAATATGGATTTTGTTTTATATAAAAATTAATTCAATTCTTAAAATCATTTAATATGTTTTAAGTGTTAAAATTTATGTTACATATTCTTCTTTAAAGGTTAAACTGGTCATTGAATTCCAGTCTTTACATCACATCAAATATGGTTTGTCCTGCTTGGCAGTATGGTGATGGTTGAAACATGATAAATTCATTTTTAAACATATATTGAATATGTGCAGAAGGTGTTTAAACATTTTAAAAATGATTTTGAGGCTGTTTAATTAAGGTTTAAATTGTAAAGAGTATTTTTTTAAATGTTCGATCTGAGAGCCTTTTCTTTGGACTGTAAGTCTGCGTCATGGTTTCCATGATACAGGTTTTTTGTAAAATGCCAGAGATACCTAGTGATTTCCATTCGTCTTTCACTATTTCCCAGAGTCCATCAATCAGGGTAGGTTTGCATATAGAAAAAGCTCTTTTCAAGAGACCAAAGACACAATTGTTCAAAGGACAGGAGACTTTGCAGGAATATGTTGAAAAGGTGTATGTGCAATACCTGTATCAGTCTTCATTTTTTTTTTTCAAGGAATGCAATAATGCTTTTTGAAGAGTTACCTTGTTATTTTGTCTTGATGAAGTTTCAGTTTTTTAAAGTTATTTGGATAAAGAAATGGAATTTCTTCTGTAAATATCAGATACAAAACTTTCCTTTGATAGTATGCTGAGTTGATTTGAACACTTTTCTCACTGTGAGAGAATCATACGACAATCATAGATCCCTTACTGGAACTCTCATTGCATTGATAGAATCAGGTTTGTGCATTTTTTGTCTCTCTGTTTTCAGTAATAAATAGACCTTTTCTACTTCCTTGCATGAAGTAAAAAGAAAGTATTGTAATCACGAAAAATTTCGGGTATCATATTTCAATGAAAATATTCATTTTGACAGCTATTGAATGCAATTTAACAATGTTCTTGCATGATATCTGAACGTAAGGACAGAATGAAGGACTCTTTTTCCCCAAAAAAATTATAAAACTGATTTAAAATGGATTCTGAAGAGATTTTTTTGTGGCATCTATGTATACGTATGTATGTATGTATCTCGCATAACTCAAAAACAAGTAGCCTTGGAATGTTGAAATTTTGCAAATAGGGCTGCTATAACATGTAGATATGCACCTCCTGTTTTGGTTGCAATTGGCCACATCAAAAGTATATAAATATATATATATCTACATATATATATATCTCCACTCTGTTACTGGGCTCAGTAAGCTCATATATATTAAGCTCATAAGCTTTATTCATATATGTTGGTAAATTGTGCATTTTTTTTCTTTAAAAATGGTTGAAATATATTGTTGTTATCTTCCAGTTAAGGTTTTTATGCCTTTAACATGCAAGTTTTGTAGAATTATCTACACTTTAGAAGTTCTTTAAGTGCAGCTAAGCCTAATTATTTTATCATATAGCAGCCATATTTGTTTACATTTGAAACTAAGCAGAATAGTGGATTTGTTGCCAATCTGGAGAAACTAAGCTTCGCAACAACAAAGATAAGGTCTTCTTTTATTATTTCGAATTAAATCATGCTTAATCCATTCTGGAATTTATTCAAGGAAATAAGTGCTTAAGATTTACTTCGTAATTTTTAATACAGATATTTTGAGTTTTTATGTATTTTTGCCTTGCCGTGAAGTGAGAACTGAATTAATTGAATGAGAGATACTCAGTCATCCGTTAAAAAAAATTTTGTTTGTTTGTTTAATTTCCTTTATACATCGTTTTAGATTTATTATAGTATTTAAATAGAACATGTAGCAATGATTAGATAATTCTTTAAATGATCTACATAATTTTTGTGCATTCTGAGTTATAAAATGAATGAGATGTAACGCTGTCAAGTGAACCTAGAACCAGAGTGTCGTTATGGTAAACAAATATAGTGAATTTTAAAGAGTGCATTTATTCTATTGTGGTTTATGTGCTATCGATGAAGTAGATTTAATTGGAGCCAAAAAGTTTAAATGAAATGCAAATTGTGTATAATTTAATATTCCACACAAGGAAGTCATGTAGTGTACACACCAAAATTTTTGTTGTGGTTATTTAGGTAAACCCAATCTTTATCAATGATCACAATCCATTTATGCCCTTCTGAATCATTTTCAATTAGCTCTATAAATTATTCTGCTTTGAGGCAGATATCTTGGTAAAAGGTTTAAAGATTTTACAATTCATTTCTGCATTGGCAGATTTTCTTTTATTGTTAATGATTTAAATTTAGAGGCATTAGAAACAGTGTGTACCTTTTTTGGATATTTATTTGGAATCTTCTTTCTATGTAGAAGTGATGACTGATGATTTTTTGCTACCTGATTAATAATGTTGCTGATTTTGCTCTTAAAAATTTTAATATCATGTATTTTACGTTGTTTTCAAATTATGAAATAGGAATATTTTTCTTTGGAAAGCACGTAAACATATCTTTCAATCCACAGCTTGTTTACATGTGACATTTTGAAAGGAGAATAAATTTAATAGTATTTTTCTTGCTGCAAACTGAAAAAGTGCACCAAGATAAATTTTCGAATTTCTCTAAAATTTTCTTACCAAATTTTACAAGATGCCATATTTCGGAATAATTTGAGTCATAGATTTGAAATATGGAAAAACATTGGCATGTGATTTCAGAAAAAATTTGATTTTGTGTCAAAATATATATGTTAGAACAATGCTATATGTAAATCTAATATGCATCCTAACTGGCTGCGATGCAAGTTTAATTTCGCCAGTCAAGTCCAGTAGAACTTAAGATATTAAGCTGCCCTCCTCTTTTTTACTTCCTAGTATGAAATAAAGGAAGTATTGTAATTGCAGAAAATTTTGGGTATCATATTTCAATGAAAATAGCCATTTTGACTGCTCTCAAATCCACTTGAACAATGTTTTTGCCTGACATCTGTACGTAAGGACAGAATAAAGGATTCTTTTTCCCAAATTGGATTGTAAAATGGATTTAGAAGCGCTTTTTTTTTCCATGATATCTGTATGTGTGCATGTATGTATCTTGCATAACTCAAAAATGAATAGCCTCAGAATACTGAATGTTGTACATGGGACTGCTATAACATAAAGTTGTGTATGGGACTGCTATAAGATGTAGTTGTGCACTGCCCTTTTTGGTTGCAATTGGCCGGATCAGAAGTATATAAATATATATATAATTACAAAACAATTTTTTTTAAAACAAAATATAGACATGCCTAGCATTTTCACACAGTAAGCTGCTGAAAAATTATCAATAAAGACATAAAGTAAGAAATTTAGAACTAATTTTTCACAAATACTAAAAATTGAAATTCATAATTAATAAATTTCATATAATCCATTAAATGTTACAAAGAATTTGAAAAATGTCAAAACCAAAACTTTTCAAACCAGTAATACCCCAATTAAAAAAATATGAAATAAAAAGAAAAATGAACAAAACTGAAGAGGAATTCAATCAACTTCAATGCCACTTTGTCAGGGGAAGGAATGTTGAAACCATTTCAAATCTCTCTTCAGCAAAAATCCTTGCTTTTCTCTATCCAGAATTAGCCAAGGAAGTATTTTGATGTATTTTAATTATAATCATCCAAAACTTCTGGCCCTTCCCCAAAGCAAGGAAAAAACAAAGTAAATTCTAATTAGAATTTTAAACCTTAAATAAAGTTATTTAATTCTGTTTTATTTAAAGAATTACACCCATTTTGTTACCCGTTTCGGTGAGCTCAGGTTTTTTATTCTTATATATTGGTAAAATATGCATTTTCCCCCCTCCTTTAAAAGGTATTTAATTATGTTGTTCTTATGTTCAAGTTAAAGGTTTTATACCCTTAGTTTATGTGCATGCAATAGTTGTAGAATTTATCAACAATTTAAAAGTTGTTTAAGTGCTACTAAGCCTAACAAAGCTGCCATTTCTTTACATTTTAAACTCTTAGTAAAATAGGGAATTTAGTCAGTTTTTGCACTAACTTTAGTGTCTCTTTGCTGAGTGGGACTAAATTAAACTTTCACTTTTGTGCACCAAAAATTTTATCTTCCTGGCCGCTGTCCGAATTGCTTGTTCTTGTGTAAAAACCTTAATTTTAATCATAGCAAGTGTTTTTTTCACTGTTTTTGGTATTTTATGTTTCCTATATTTTAAAATTTGTAGTAAAGATATTTTGAGTATTTATGTATGCCTTTCCGTAATTATGCCATATTTATGCCTATCTGTAAAGTGAGAACTGAATTGATTGAATGAGAAATATATCTCTAATGAATTGGCCATACAAGGAAGTCATATGGTGTCCACATCAGATTTTTTGAGTGGTTGTACATTTTTAGGTTGTGGCATTTTATTTATCAGTTGCTTTAGAGAGATCAGATTTTAACCTATTTGCACTCAACTCATGTGTTGCATAATTCACACAATTAAGTTTTATTTTTTATTTGTTCTTACTGAAATTTAAATCATTGTTTTGTGCTTTCTGCAGTACTCTTTTAGGTCCTAGGTCATAATTCTTTTCATTAGAAATTCCATATTGTGATTTCAGCTATAATACACTCATTTCCTTCTAAACCTTCTATTATTTGCTTCAATTTTCTGAACTGAACATATGCAAAAGGGTAATGTTTTGAATTTATATCTGCCAAAAGGTGTACATGATTGTACACAATTTACTACTTTCTTCATTAAGCTGGATTTGTTTGAAAGCGCTATTAGCATTTAAAAAAGAAAATATTTTTGCTTTTGGCATTCTAGTGATAACTTAATCTGTAGTTAACATTAGATAGTGTTCTCATTTTATCATTTTGTCTAGATTTGTTTAGATATCTAAATACTTTATTAGGCTGTTATATGCTTTATCAGGTTTGACGACTGTGACCGTTGAATTTATCCATTAATTGGTTTCCTTACTTTCTCAGTGACATTAAATTTTCTATGGTTTGTAGTTCTTCCTTCTCTTTACCTCAGATAGTTACTGATATTTTCCTTGAAGTATGAATTACTTGAACTGCCTCTTGCTTTAACTGGATTTTTGCTTTCCACTTAAAAACAATCCAATTCTTCAAACACATCTTTGTATTCCTTCAGTTAATCCATGTAGTTCAGATAGTATTGTTCGGTTGTTGTTTTCAACATATACTTAATATTCAAGTAGCATTAAGGTATACTCAAAAAGACAAAATGGGGGTTGTTACAAAGTTTTTTGATATATTAGCTTGCTTCACTATTTGATAAGCCATAGCTTAATCAAAGGTGGAGAAAATTGATTTATTGTGTAGATTCTGGGTGCAATTGTGAATATGCGGTGCAGGGAACACTCCAGTACTACATTTGAATTGAGATGACACATGCAGAGGGCTTACCTAAAGGATGAACAATACCTTGAGAGATAAGATATGAAAATTGTTTTTGGACTGCTTGAGGCACATTAGGAGCAACTGTATGTAGCATTGATGTATTGTAAATTTAAATATTTTCTTTAACTAGCTTCATTTCTATGTTTGCAATAACCATTCTTTGGTTATTTATATTTTTATTTGGTGGGGTTTATATATTTTTAAGTTTTTGCAGTGAGATCTGCTTTTGGATTTAGATCAGATTTTAAAACTGAATTTCAGTTCATGTGGATGATAAAAATAGCAAAATAACATTGGGTTTTTTGGAAAGTTAATGCTTATTTTTGTCAGGGGGTATAAGGACAAGTCTGAATATATCAGAATAATCTCTACATATAATAAAACAAAGAGTCTGTGTGTGTGTCTTTCGTTCGTGTTGCGAGTAAGCTAATAGACCCAGGGCCACGAAATTTGGTACATAGGTGTATCTACACAAGAGCCAGTGCACCTCGAAGCGATTTTTTCGAAATTCAAATTAGAATTTTTTTATTTTATGTTTTGTGACCAAATCGCGTCATTTTGAGACATAATGGGCTACAGGAAAGCGAGATTTCACTCTATACATTTCATTTTTACATCGCTGTGAAGCGTAGACACTTAGCTATTTTACAAACTTAAAATAAATTTCATATTTCAATAAATCGATTAAATACGAATATATTTAGGAATATATTTTCAGTGGAATTTTTAAAAAAAAAAAACTTATTTTAAAAAATGTGCTGTTTATTTTACTTTGATTTTTGGACACGTTGAACTTTAATCCTTTCGACTCCTTTTAAAAAAGAATTTTGGAAAAATAATAATATTTTCTATTTTTAAAATTTTTTAAATGAAGCTTCCGAATACACTACTCACATCTCAGATATTTTAAAATGTAGTTTTGGCATCAATTTTCCTTTCTTATTGTTGTTGATAGATTTTTGATGAAATTGCATCATTTTGAATAGTTTCATTCTTTTAAAAATTTCGGTTTGGCAACAATTTTTCATCGTATTTCTTATGTTACTGTTTTTAAGAGACTGAAAAGTTTAAGAAATTAAAAAGTTGTTTCTTTTTGCAACGGTAAATTGTTTAATTACTTTATTAGGATAATTAACATTTGTATCAAGGGATATTGCTTATTTCATTGTAATATTATGTTTTAATTATATATAATTTTAATTATAAAAATGTTTTGCATGATATTTTTTAATCTGTTTAAGTTCTTAATCTGTTTATACCATTTGAGTTCTTAAGATTTTGCAAAGGGAAGTTGGTTAATTTATTTATTAGGATAAGTAATATTTGTATTAAGGGATACTGCATATTTCATTGTCATTTTTTATATATATATAATACATTTTTATTGATTTCATTTTTGATGAAGTTGTTCTGCAGAGTAAAATTCCGCGCGAAATGTTTTGTTTGTTGAGTTTCTTTCATGTTATTTTTTGCTTATTTCACTGTTTGTAAGATATTGAAAAGTTTTGCATGATTTTTTTGCATGAGCCAGTGCACTTCGAAGCGAGTTTTTCGAAATTCGAATTAGATTTTTTTTTTTTTTTAAATTTTATGTTTTCTGACGAAATCGCGTCATTTTTAGGCATAATGGGCTGTAGCAAAGCGAGATTTCAGTCTATTGAACAGTTTAAGAAATTGAAAGATTGTTTCTTTTTGCAAAGGTAAATTGTTTAATTAATTTATATATCTATATTTAAAAGGACGAGTTTTTCTCTGTGTGTAGGTGTCTTTCGTTCGTACTGCGTTTAAACTAATAGACCCAGGCCTATGAAATCTGGTACACAGGATGCATCTGAGCCAGTGCACATCGACGTTTCAAAATTCGAATGAGTTTTTTTTTTTAATAAAATAGTATGACTTTCTCTCATTATATGAACAACAATGGCACACAGCCATTGTTGCTGATATCAGCACTATTGCCACCCGGCAGAATGAGGGCGATAATTCTGTGCAGTTTTTAAATTTAATGTTTCTCTTGGATACTGGACGTTTGTATAGAGAAGGCAGCAGGAAGTTCGTTAATTTATTTATTAGGATAATTAATATTTGTATTAAGGGATATTGCTTATTTCATTGTATGCTTTTTATATGTAATACATTTTTAACTGAATTTTTTTTCCCGTTGTTGTTTGTTTCTTTTTCGATAAAATTGTTCTGCAGAGTAAAATTCTGTACAGTTTTCAAATTTAATGTTTGGTGTTCTCTTTAGGCATTTTTCCGGTACACTTAAAAGCCAGACGAAGGCTGGCCGCGCAGCGGCTAGTTTAGAATACATAATAGTTTAGAATACATAAATAGTTTAGAATACATGCATATATATTGTATAAGACTGTATTTCAGTCTTATTTGGAAAAAAATTTGGTTATGGTGCATTAATTTTTGTCAGTTTTATACACCTTTGAATATGGAGGAAAACAAAGTGCATTTTAGGCATTTCATGTTTCTCTTTTACCAGAAAGGCAAAAATGCCACCCAAGTAGCAAGCAAGATACATGCTTTTTATTATGAAGATGCTGTAGCTGAAAGAACTGTGTGGAGGTGGTTAGCTAGGTTTAAAGCTGGTGATTTCAACCTTAAAAATCAAGAACGTGGGAACAGTCTCTCCACCACAGAATAAAATCAGATTAAAACATTGGTCAAGAATAATCCATGCTATACGATACATATGTAATCCATACATATACTGCTATGCATACATACATAAATTAGCAGAAATGTTAAATATGTCAAAATCCACTATCCATGAGTAATTTATGAAGCTTGAATACATAAACCATTTTAGTGTATGGATTCCCCATTATTTAACAGAGAAAAGTCTGATAGATCGCATTTCCATTTGTAACTCTCTCTGTAAACACAATGAGAAGACACCATTTTTGAGGCAAGTAGTGATGGGAGAAGAAAAGTGACTAATTTATAATAATACTGAGTGAAAATGATCTTGGGGGGGGGATGGAATGAACCATTTAATTTTAGTCACCCCAAAAGCCAGCCTTCATCCAAAGCAGGTCATGCTTCGTGTCTGGTGGGACTGAAATGGGATTCTGCATTATGAGCTTTTACCAAACAATGAGACTATAAATTCAGAGAAGTATTGTTCTCAATTACACAAATTAAAGACAGCAGTTGAACGAAAGCTTCCAGAAATAGCGAATCAGGACGACGTTGGGTTTCATCAGGACAATGCGCGGGCTCAGTTGCGATGCTCTACCCCATCCACCATATTCACCAGACCTCGTACCCTCTGATTTTCACTTATTTTGATTACAAAATTCTCTTAATGGAAAAAAACTCAATTCTTGGGTCGAGATTAAAAAAATCACGTAAAAAAGTTTTTTTGCTGAAAAACCTGAGAGATTCTGGAAGGATGGTATTTTCAAGTTGCCTGAAAGATAGATTTCAATTTTCTTTCAAAACTGTCAGGAAAATACAATAATTATTTAGAAAGAATAGAAAAAAATTAAAGTAAGAAATTTATATTACAAAATTTAGTTTACATCATAGTAAAAACAGTCTAACCAAACAGAGAATTTTTTGTTATTTATTGCATATGGTAACTTATTTCATAATTTTGAATGGATAAGTTATAAACAAGAGAAAATTTTCTGTTACCCTGCTATAATTTTAATTTATCTACATTACATAGTTCACGTGAAATTTCATAAATGAAATTCCTTTCTAACATCCACTATTTAATATACTGCAAATGGCATGAAAATTTTTTAAATTGTTTATTTTCAGGGTTAGCATGTTTCTTTCATAGGGAAAAAATTGACTTGTTTTACTTATTTAATATTAATATTATTAGATTTTATTCATACACTGCAGGGCTGTATATCCAATCAGTTTAAATGGTTTCATTATATGGAATTTTGAAAGAAAATTATTTAATTATTCTGCATTTTGTTTACAAAATAATGAAATATTTATTTTCAAATAAGTTAAATTATTACTTGTAAAGTTTTTCATTTTAACAGCTCTATAGCTGCATTAATGTTGATTTCTTCCTTTTTCTTCTGCTTCTTTCCAATTTCTTCACTTTTGTGGAAGAAGTATTGTAACATCTGTCTTGGGTTCAGTTAAACTTAGAACTTAATAGCTTAGCTTAATTAAGATGCTTTATAGATTCTATGCGTAAATTTTCGCCATTAGAATTTCTAAACTCTTAAAACAAACAGAACTCAAATTTATCCTACTTCACTACTTGTGAGGGTTAAATTAAAATTAGACAACATAACAAATTATATGCCTTCAGGATCTGGCTGGAACACAAGCTTCCTTAAACCTATTCTAATTTCAAACAGTATAATTTATTCTTTTAGAGACTAGAACATACACTTGAAACCATAGATTCAAACTTCTTACTCACTCAAATCTACCTTTGCATTGTTCTATTTAATTTGAGACCAATACTGGAATTCCCAAGAGAGAATAATTTTCTGTGCAATGTAGATTTTGCAGAAATACCAAAAACTGCCACATACAGATATGTGCAGATCTTCTAACTTTGTAGTAAAACTGCTTGCTTTTCAAATCTACATAAATTTTGGAATGACCAATCTTGGCAAAATGAGGTAAATAGGAGAAATGAATAAATGAACATTTGGTTAATGAAGCTTAAATATAAATGCTACAGTATATTTCTTTCCCCCCCAAAAAAAATTCTTGTTTCAAGAAGTGTTACCTTTTTTTTTTTTTTTTATCATCTATAGTTACAAACATGATTTTAATTCTAATGCAGAAAGCACTTCTTTATATATATAAAATATAGCTATTTTTCCACATCGACAGTTAGGTACAATTTTTCTTATAGTAAAAGGCGAAAGATTAACTCGGATGATGAAGAGAAACCAGAGCATACTTTTCTTATATTATCCATTTTATTCCAGAGAATGTAACTTATCGTTTAATTTCAGTATCATCAACTTATGTATCAGAACATTCAGTATTTTCACTTTGCTTTTAGAAATAACACTGCACATTGCTCAGGTATCTAACTACAAATTAAGTTAATTTTTATTTACATTAATATCAATAGTTCATTTCTCCTCTTTGTTATCTAAATTAACCTACATAATTATTCAAGTTCCTGCATAGAATTATAACTAATTCTAATTCCTCAAAACCATGAATTAGTAATTTAATTTATTTCTCACTTTTCTTTTTTATTTGTTTATATTGGTAGCTTGATTTTTTTTATTTTATAGCTTTTACAATTATTTGTAAAATAATTTGACGTTTTACATTTATGACAGATTTTTCTAAATTACGTTTATTTAATTTCTTTTCCTCTGTGCATACAACAGTATCTTCATTTTTATTTTCATTTGATGTACACTTATTTCTGCAAATTTGCCTATATCAAGCTTTTGCAGTACCTTTCCATTTTGCTGGTGCAAATCTCACAAAGAGGACTTTATTAGTGTTAACACATAGTATACACATAAAAAAATGTTAATAAATGTTAGTTCTAAGAATTTTTTACTTTGGAGGTATAAGCATTTCAATATCAATTAAAAGTTTTTCAAATTTGTCTTTGATTTCCTGTCTCCACATAAATTCTGTGAGATGACTTTCCAGATGATGATGTGCCATTCCTCTCTGCTTCTTATTTCACCATTTGGCTATACCCCACAGTCTTTATATTTTTTGTGTCTGCATTCCAGTTTCCAGATCGACAAAATTGTGTTTATGTTTCACTTTGAAATGTTCGAAACTTTCCTTTTCCAGTTTTTCAGTGCAGTATGATTTCCATGAGTCAGAATATATTATAGTTTCTTTTTCTGTATTTTCCTTAATTGCTTCCGATATAATGCTAATAGATCAGTTTGGCACCTTCACAAGGAAACATTTGTTTGTTTCATGGCAAACTGCACGAAAGATCCGCTGTTGTGGTAGAATCTGTCCCATATTGTTTTTGGCCCTTCGTGAATACTTTCATTCACTTTGACGATCATACCAGGACCTCCTATTTTCCATTGTTCACATTTAAGCAAAGAGTCCACAAAAACCTCGCACGTGTAGTTATTCCAGTCCGCACCTCTTCCATGACTTATTTCCAGCTGCTTTTCACAACTCACAATTGAAATCAATTCTTCATTCCAACCATAAATAAACCTCACACACTTCAAGACATTCAATTTCGATGACTCTGGATACTTCTTTTACTGCGATAAGGTGAAAGGTTGCAGTGCCACTGAATTTCATCTCCGAAATACAATTTCATTTCATGGTTATTATTATTTTTTTTCAACTTTATCGCCTGCGCTGGTGAAATAGAAAAGTACCGCTTTTCTAATGTTAATTCTGTCTCATGCTATAATCTTGCTCTCACTATATTTTCTCTAATACTATAAGAAGTTTTGTAATTTATTAAACTCTCTTAATTAATTAAGTCACAATCTAGCTTTGTTTTGAAAGTCACTTAGATAATCATCTGTTGTTTCTGATGTGGTTTGATTTCTGATAAAGAATCTCTGAATTTCTGATAAATATGTAATATATTTCTTAGGTATACAATATTTTATAAGTTTTTCTTAATTTTGTCTAATGTAAAGTTTTTACTGTTTTCTACATGAAATGTATTATATATAGGAATTATATAATACATTTCATGTATTATATAAGTTTACATAGTATAGGTTGCATGTATTATATATTTATTTCGTGTATTATATAAGATCGTGAATTCCTATGACATGAAGAAAAGTATTAATTCTTATCTTTTCCTCTTTATTATGTAAACCACCTGCTACTTCATAAATTTCAAATGCATCTTTTGCAGTTGAAGGCAAGATTTCCATCAAATTTCATTTGCTGTCGTGATTTTAACCTATTTTAAAAAATAAATACTCCTGACACCATATAAAACAGAGAGTGTTCAGCTGCAATTATAATAACTTATTTATTTATATACACAGAATTCTAAGGCATGATACAGAACTGCTTACCTGACTTACTTCTATTATAATATATCATCAATCGGTTGCTATTCGCAAATTTCTAAATTCTAAATGTTACATTCTACATAGCTGTCTAAACTTTAAAAATACTTTTTTATTTCAGAACATTTTGTATCAGTTTCCAGATAAAATTCATTTTACAGTATTGATTATTTAAACACCATTTTCAAAACTGCATTATCACAATTCGGCTTTTATGGATGCCTAAATAGAAACTTTGACCTAGGCTTAAAGAGAAATTTTGACAGACGTTGATTATATTACAAAAGCAATGAAACTCTTGCAGTTTTGTCTTATTTCTTTAGCCCGGAGATGAAGCAGACTGACTGCATTTTTGTTTTTATGGTTTTCTTAGAAATTTGAACTTCTATTCCCTAAAAAGGTCTTCAGGAAAAAACCTCTGCGTATAGCCTTCACATGTTTGCCATAATTAAATTAATTTAATTTATACATCTAGAAATACAGCTTTAACCATGATAATTTTTAAGATATTGAGGATTATTGGATGGTAACATTAAACTATGTATGTAACTAATGTATTGCAAATTACAGAAGCAAAATAATGTATAATGAACTATCAATTAAAAACATCAAGCAAAGAATTAAAATTTGGATATGCATTTCATTCTTCTGTTTATTATGTAAAAACCAACAAACTTTTTTCATGGTGTTCTGGTAACTGTACTCATTATTTACATTAGGAAATCACAGAATGTAAGACCACAAAAATATTTTTTAAAAAATTATTTTATTTATTCTGCTTTCATATATTTTTATTTTTTTTTTTAATTTGTAATATTATTTGCAGAACAAAAGAATAGATGATCTTAACCAAACAATAGAATCACAGAGAAAGGTTGTATTAGATCTTCAGCTGGATAATGAAAATTTAAGTCTGCAGCTGAATGAAGAGATGCAACAAAGAAGTCTAGTCATGGAAAAGTAACTTCTTTTTATGTTTCCAAGATCCATGAATTACTTTCCTTAATAAATCCTTTTTGTATTATGCTATATTACCGTATTTTTCTTGCTTGCATTTATTCCTCAGGTTCCTTTCTGCTAAGGAATTTTATTCTGGTTTGAAAAGACATTGTAATATTTTAAGGGAACATTTTGAACGTCGTAAGTAATTTTAGATTGAATTATAGTATTATCTTCATGCTTCATATTATTTAAATTTATTTTATAAATTATTATAGGTGATAAAATAGAAGAAATATTTAAAACTGCAGATTCACAGAGGTTGCAAATGATTGAGGTACAATTGTATTAGTAATTTCACTTGTTTTTAAATATCATTCTAATTAGAAACCCAAATAAATATATTGCAGATATATTATGTTTTAATTATTTTAATGGTATAGTCATTAATTTATTTATTACAGGATATTAAGAATAAATTCAGTGACCTCTGCATGGAGCAGTCTGAGAAGATAAGTTATTTACATAATTCTTGTAAGTCTCATTATGTAATAGCAAAAAATACTATAATTTATGTGCAAGAAATACTATTTGCATATATAGGGATGAAGTTAAAATAATAATATAGCAAGTAATAAAATAATTACAATTTATAATGCAGATCTCTCTCACTATATAAATCTTTGTTTATGAAATTTTCCCTTTTACAAAAAACCTGCATTAAAGCTTGTTCACTTTATGAAAAAAATGAGAAAAAGATTTTTACTTTCGTGAATAAAGGTGAAATTTGAAAATTACTTTCTGTATCTGTTTCATGCAATGACTGAAGAAAAATATAATTGTAATTATGAAAGAGCATACAAATTTAGTATAGCTTTGTAATATTTTTTGTTTGCCTACAGAATATTAGAAGGTTAAAAAAAATGTGATAAATCTTTTAAAAGTGATATTTAAACAGATATACATACTATTGTATTTTCGACACCTTTCATATTTACTATGGTAAACGAAAAATCTCAAGTTTAAGTGTTAAGAGAGAGAAGCTGCATATTTTAAGACGTGGCAGTTACAAATGATGGTCTATCACTATCTAAATATCGAAAAACTCAAAACACTATCGTCACCGCATCAACTTCTCTTCCACTTATTCATGATTTTTCCAGCTTTGGAAGTTAAACTGCCTTATGTTTGTTGCTTTCATGTATTTGAATTTTGTATTGAACTGTGACTATATTATTCTAAATTTTAATGTTATTAAACAGTTTTTTAAGGTTATTTTTGGAGGCCTGGGAAAGCTTTTTCTATGTAAATTAATTTTAATTATTCTTTGCTTTCTGTCAGTTTGGTTTATAAAAGATTTCATAGGAATGCTGCTATATCATACAGCATCGGAAAACTTTGTATCAATAACGGGATATTTTTGCTTGATAACTGCATTTGCTAATAATGAGAATAATTTGTTTAACAAAGTATTCTAATTTATCATGTTATGCAAAGCAAGCATTTGTATGTTTGTCTTTCCTTTGGATTGCAAAATATCATTTGCATGTTATTTTATGATTCAAAGGGAAGAATTTACCTGCTTACTGTTTCTTCTTTCAATGCCTTTTATCCAGCTGATATTTTGATCTCTAATGTGAATTTTTAGACCTTATCTATTGTAGAACAACTCACACCAAGCAATTTTCTCCAGAAGAAACATAGTGGCCTATCATTAAATTAAATGCTTTGTGCTTTTTTGTGTGTTTTATTATTGAAAACAACATTCTGGTTTTCAAAGTAAGTGTCAAAATTTCTAAAGCAAGTCATTTTATTTTGGTCTTTAATTATTAAAATAACTAATTCAAAAGATTATACTTATTACGTTTATGAAATTTTACCATAATCAAAATAAACTGTTAGTGTGTATTGTCTGTTTTTTCTTCTTTTTATTTTTTAAAGAAAGAAAATTTAAATATATTATTCTTACGATGTGAGCTGGAAGCTTTCATTTGTCTTTTTTTAGCTATGGCCCTTTAAATTCTTAGTTAGTGATATTTACCTACTTATCATTCATTTCACATTAAATTAGCTCATTTGAAATGCTGGAAGGCTACCCAGAGATACAGCTGACAAAAATAAGTATCTGTATCTTTCTGCCTCCAGTAAAAGTTCAGCAGCATGCAAACTTGTATAGGAGCAAACAAGAAGGAAAACTCATTTTTACAAAAAGTGTCAAGATAGCAACAATTCTTAATGCATTTAGAGGAAATCTGTTTAGTTACAAGTTTAATAAACTTGAAGTTATTACTTAAAGGAAAAGGTAAAATGAAATGTTTTATTAGATTTCTGAAGGAAAATTTTGCTTGAAGAATGCCAAATAAGTAATTCCTAAAAAATTTAAGGAAATGTTTCTGAAAATGGGTATAATATTTCAAGTTGTAATAAACTTATGTAGGAAATTACATTGTGTTTGGTATTTCAGAATGGGTTATGGCCTATTCAAAAGTTGAAGTTATTTTTGAAATTATTTTTTCTTTCTTTCTTCTTTCTTCTTCTTCTTTTTTTTTTTTTAAATAAAAGTCTAGCTAGAAAAGCAAATATTATATAGATTCTTTTGTAAATACTGAAAAATAGATGTCAAATTTTGTGTGTGAGTTTAAATTCTTTATTAACATGAAAAATAATTTGTAGTGAATATATATTTTAATGATATACTTTTATATGTTGTTTGCTAAAACTGAATTATATCTATAAACATGCACTATTAATTTGTATAAAATTATGCATGTTGTTAAGTTTTACTAAGAGGCTTAATACTGTATTGTAATAATACATTGCAATTTTTAGTGGCATCTGAGACAAATAAGGCAATGGATTTGAAAGAGGCCTTTGAGCAACAACTTGTAGATTTTGAAAATCAGGTGAGATTATTTTATTTCTGTTTACGCATGTTCTGAGCTTTGTGAATACAAAGTGATGAAGAAAGACAAATCTTTTATGTGCTTCTTTTACACTGAAATTAATGTCAGTATAATGTTGACATCTATTGTTAATTAAGGTTTATATACATTTTATGCATTCATTACCGCTTACTGTTTTGAAATGCTGGGTGATCCAAAAGTGACATGAAAGATAAAAATTCAGTAATTGAAAAGTATAAATACAATATGCAGTTTTCAGAGAAAGATATGGACTCTTTAAATAATAATTTTTCTCCCCAGAATAGTTATGTTTTCACTGACAGATGTTGTTGGGTTTTGTTAGAAGTTTACACAGTGGTGCAATAGAATTCACAAAAAAGATTTATGAATGTTTACTGTAATAGCCATCATTCTGGAGACTGGCCATCAGATACAGCATGACAGTATGCACAGAATCTAAGCATATTCAGTTACAATTCCGGCCACATGATGGTGAATAACTTTTTTCAACATGGCCAGTGATACTGGCTGACCTTTATACACCATCAAGAAAAATGTAACTATTTTGTAACTAACCTGTTTAAAAAATATAACATGTCTTGAAAAATATAAACCTGTCTGTCAAGAAAAATGTAACAATTCTGACAATATTTTTTTATTAAAAATATCCTACATTTGTGCATATCTGTGAAAATTGCATCATGCTACTGTCTGTGCATTTTGAATTATTGAATTATTATTTTTTTCTGTTACAATTGAATCATCCTGTAGATAAATACATTTTGCTTTTAAATGTTATAAATAAGCTTAGTGTAGGTAAGAAACTCTTATTTAAAAGTTACAGTATGGTAGCTTTAAAATGCTTATGCAAGAATTTTTTTTTTTTTTGATAGAACTGCTATTATTGTTCAATGATATAAATTAGCTGTACATATTATTTTATTAATTTTTAAACCACAGGATATATTTATATTCTGTTGCAGATATGTATAGATATAACATTAATTAAGTAATGCTATACATATTCCATTTTAATTATTGAGTTGTCTGATGGTCAACTAGGCTATTTAATTTTGTTTGTCTAATGATACTGAATTTCTATTACAGTTTATCAATATTTTTGACAGATGTTTAATTTCTAGCAGTAGTACAATAAGAATACTGAACGTTCATGTCAAGATTTGATTTGCAAGAATACTGAAAGTTCATGTTACGATTTGATTTGCTTAAATATATTACTACAAAATCAATAGTATCTGACCTGAGAAACAAACCGCACTTAAATACAAGTGTGCATATTAAATGTACAAAAAATTGCATAACATGGATTTATAGTACAGATCAACTAATGAAAACTTATAATGCTTTGATAGGTAGCCAGTTTAAGTTTTCACTACATATATTAGGTCAGAATAAGGACAAATTTTCAAGATCAAGTAGGCTGGAGTAGCAATTATTCTAAATTCTGCAAACAAACAGAAAAATATAAAACATTATTCATATTTTAAAGCTGACGAACTTGACATATTTAAAGCTTAATGAAGAAATATTAATGTATTTTTTGTAATATTAGTTCATGAAAACTTTCTTTCACAGCAGTAAAAAGGGGAAAATTTATTCCAAACTTCAGTTTGATTAATTTCTTAAATGTTACAATATGGTTGAAGATTAAGAAGTATTATTTATTGATAAAATTACATTAAAACATATTTATAAAAACTATAGGAAAAGAAATTTCTAAAAGAAATTTTTTTTCAGTAATTTTTAGCATGTTTCCATTTGGGAACATTGGTGTGTAACAGTATACTTTTGAGCTTGTTTATCAGTTTTAGTAAATTAACATTAAAACTGCTTTTACGCACAAATTTTTAGTTCTGACTAAAAATTTTAATTTATTATGGAACAGATTATTATTAAATTTATTAAGAAGTTAAAACAGACAGCTTATGCAAACTTCAAATAGTTCTGACTAATATTTTAAAATTTATTTTAAAATGGGGTAGATTAAATTTAAATCATCTATAAAGCATATATTTATTTATCAATATGCTTATAAAAATTACAAATGGACAAATGTGAAATCAGAAATTCAGACTACAGAGAATAATTCATGACAAATTCAAATGTCGTACTGAGACAATTGACAAATATCACATATAATTTCATAAGAATCATCTGATAAAGCTTCAAGATAGTCTGAAGCTTCTTTGTCTGTTAAAAAACACTGATGCAGTATATCTGTCACAGAACAGTCTATATTGCAAAATGCAGTGGCAATGCAAAATCTATATTAAAATAAATGAGAGATATCCAGTTGCAGCAATCATTCCACACTCCCTTTGCCATCCACCCCTCTAAAGGATAGGAACAGGGAAACTAAACAGGAAAAAACTAAACAAGAAATGAACACTTTTCCTCTTTCATACTGCTCCATATTCAATAACAACAAAAGTTTTAAATATCATTTTCTGTAATTTCAGCAAAGTAATATGATTTAAAAAAATCATGTAATTTTGTACTATGAAACATGTATTGTTCTCATTTGGAAACATGCAAATTTACTTCCTTATAGCAAGCACATTTTTTATCAAAATTTTTATAACTAATGTTTTTTTATTAAAACAAACCTTATTAATACTATTATTCATTCGTTTTTAAATTCTGATTTATTTTGCAATTTTTTGCGAATTTTTAAGTAATGCAATGTCAAAATACTAAAAAAGCTGTTTTTTATAAATTTCTATGTCCCACAGAATTTATTTCTAGACTGTAATTTTCTTCCCAAAAACTCTAGCATGCCTTTGATTATAAATAGTTATTTAAAGCATTTTAAATAAAACTTTAATTTAATTTTAAACTTTATGTTTCCGTTTTGGAACATTGTACCTGTAAAAGGTTAAACATAGGTTACAGAAATGTGATGCTTTTAAAGAAAAATCTTAGAGTACCTATAAATGAATTTAAATTATGTTGAAATCTGCATCAATTAACTACTGTTCATTAATAACCATTCTCTGTTTTACATTATACTTTAAATGTAACTTCATTTACTACTTTGAGATTTTTCTCATTTAGCGGGAATCTTTTCTCAACATGTTGAGAAGTGTTGAAAGTGAGAAGAGCAAACTTTCTCAAGAACTTCAAGAATTTAGAAAAGTTTCAGAAACTTTGACAAAAGAAAAAGGTTACTATGTTACCATTTTGAGATGAAAATTTACAAATATAATAAATAATATTATTTGTATATATACTAAATTATATAAATTATAAAATTTATAACCATATTAAGGAATTTCATGCAGTACAAAATACGAGGTCCAGACTCTTCAGGATTTCATTGATTCTGGATTTGGGATTTTCCAGATATTAGATCACCAGTTTAAATCTAGTAAGATGACATGGAGAAATTATAAAATATGATACAGTTGTTTATGAAATGATGAAGCATTTATGACCTTAAAGAAATTGAATTTTATTTAAAAGGAAGCTCAATATGTATTTGTTTGCTTTATTAAACATTTAATGCAAGTTGTTTAATTTGCTTCTTCTTTTTCGTGTTAATACTTTGTCTTGAATTTTGTAGATAGACATATTTTTTTATTCAGATGCAAAGTTTGATCGTCAAAGTCCTCTAATTGCCACATCAGGAATTCCCTGTAAACTGTCAGTCAAAATTTTTTCATTCTCAACAACCTCTCTGTCACTTTCTTCAATTTGGTAATGACATTTTCAGCCTTTAGAACCAAGATTTCTTGATCCGTTATGTGGTTGATGATTGAGGCTCTGTCATCACAATGAAAAACTTCTGTTATATTATTTTTATTTATTACCTCTTCTCCACATTTCTTTGAAAATTCCATTAACTTTAAAATTTTGTCTTTTTCTATATTTATTTTATATGTCTGAAAAACCTTTAAATTTGCAGCTATCATCATAAAGCTTAGCTAGCGTCTACTATATACTACTGGAAATGCATTAATATTTCATGAGATTATCGACTAAAAACATGTTCTGTTAATTTTATCTTGCTTCTATCACATGCTGACAATGTAAAGCTTAAATCATACTTGTTATTTATTATACTTAGCCCTGATTCCTGCACATGCTGAAGGTTTATCTGAGTCTCGAATAAATAAATTCCCACATATACTTAAGGCTTATCCAGGGCTGGCACCAGTTATTTTGTGGCCCAGTGCAGTTTCTGTGGATTCTAAATTCTGTACCCAAGTGCCTCCCAGAATTTTATAGTTTTGCATCCTAATGTCTCCCCTAAATTCTAAAGATTTTACCTTGCCTTAATTTTGTTTTTTGGTACTTCTCTAAGTTCTAAAAGTTTTGCCTTCCCTAAATTCTTCCACCTGACAAGTCTGCTATTCTCAATTCAAGTAGCACTAAATGTAATCTTTTGGCCCATAAAGTTGCATTTACAAAATCTATTTTTTTGTATATGGGAAGCAATTTCTGTTAAATTTCTCCTCACCAACACATTTAATGCTTCAGTAAAGTTAGCTGAAATCTGGAATCATCACCAAGCATTATGGCAATAATGATAATAATGATTCACCAGGTTAGCATCAGTGCCAATAAGGGTTGCTGATGTGATGATGTTCACTGTATGTTTTGAAGAACCATTCTTCAATGAACACGTTCGGTTTTGCTGACTTTGTCCCTTGACATTGTGGAAAGCTGAATCTGTAAAATAAGGTTTGATCAAATCACCAACTCTATGAAGCTACTAGCTTCATGATATAATAACATATTTTTATTTAACACACACAAACAAAAGTAATTTTTAACATATTAAACTATCAGCAGAATAACCTGTTGAGAATGATGCACACACACCTTCTCTTTTCGTCAGCACTAATTCAACTGTTCTTTTTGGCCAAGTTTTTTACTTATGCCTCCATGATGATGTCCACAGTTGAAGTTTGCTTACCGGCAGTTGTTTTTGAATCATACATATCCCTTCTTGAGAAGCATATACATATCTTTAGAGCCCATACACACAGTCTGTTTTATTTTTCATGTACTCCTGTATCATTGTACCACTGGATCACCATATCCCTGGACATACTCCAAAGTCCTCCCTAGAATGTGGCATTTTACTGGAGTACACTAGATGACATATACATAAATCATTGCACATACAATATTTTTATGATACTATGACAAAATTCATAATTTCATATAACATTTAATATCGGTATACAGTATATATTTAGTAATGATTAGTTACTATGGTAATTACACAGAAACCCCTGATAGTAATTCTTAATACAGTCAAATACCAAAAATCCGCCTACCTGAAATCCGCACTGCCTCTCAAAATGTAAACATTGAATTTATAGGTTCCAGAAACCGCAGAATGGAGAATGAAATAGCGAAGAAAAAATATTTATCCAATAATGATGTCATAATTACTGAATAATGATTCTGTGTTAGTGGTAGAGAAAAGATCTTAGCCCAGAAGAAGTTTTTAGTATGGATGGTGTGTTCAGATGAGCCAACACTGGCATATCAGATAACCGATGATGAAATCATTGGCTCTGTTTTGAAGTCGCCACAGCAAGAAAACGATTCCGACACCGACACAGATAATGAATTTGATAGGAGTGAGAAAATTATCTTTTAATGAGAGTTTGGAACATGGTGAAAAATACCTAAAACATTTAGAACAACAGAGCTGTGTCACAGAGCAAGAGATTGTGACCCTGTAGAATTTACAAAAAAAAAACTTACTGTAGAGCACCTTAAGTTTTAAAACAAACCTCTATCAGAAAAATGTTTGAAACAATTAAAAAAAATGAAATATTTTATGCTTTACTAGTATCCCTTATTTTTACGCGTCTCTATTGTATGTGTCCTTAATGCTTTAAAATATTCCTGTAATCACTAATATAAATAAATAATATAATAAA
>KK121992.1:557556-578929 GCA_000611955.2 Stegodyphus mimosarum
ATATATATATATATATAATATTTTTTTAAATACAATAATAATAACAATATTATATGCATGTTTCTAAAAAAGTTACAAACATTGTGTTAGCTGGATTTATTCTGTATGCAGTGATACCCAGTTACTGAATAGTTGATGAGTAATCTGGATAAAGCATCTGCATTTCCGTGTTGTCATCCCTTTCGGTATGAAATTTTGAGGTTATAACTTTGTAAAGCCAACACCCAATGCAAGAGCTTAGTTCCATGGGCTTGATTTTGCATTAGATACGTAAGAGGATTATGGTTGGATATGACCTGGACTTCTGCTTCCAAAATCCATGTGTCAAACTTCTGAAAAGCTGCCAAAACACTGTAGGCATCTCTCTAAATTGTAGACCATCTGCTTTGATAAGGCATTAGTTTTCTGCTGAAAGATGCTATTGGATTTCTTTTTATTCATCATTTGTTTGTGACAGAGAGTCATCAAGTCTTTGAAAAAAATTGACAAATCATCAATGTATAAGGAACTATATTTTTTATGTGGACTTAATATATTGTCCATTACTTTTTTAAATGTCAGTCGTGCATTTTTCATTCTGAATGATAGTACGATCCACTTATAATGACCTGAGTGAGTCACAAACACTGTAAAATGTTGCTATTCTTTTCCTATCGGAATCTGCCAATATCCCTTTGTGAGGTAAAACGTGATATATTGCATTTTCCCAATCTCATAGAGCCGTTCTATCGCATGTCTCATTGGATATGCATCTTGATCTGTAAATTTATTTAATAATCAAAAATCAACACACAATAATTTTTTTTTAATGCGTGCAACAGGATGAGTCCAGTTGCTATCACTGGACTGTATTAATTCAAGTTTGAGCAACTGATCAACTTCTTCTTGAAGTACAATGGGAATTTGATATGGGTGTAATTTTTTTTTAATTCACCCAGGAATAACTCTGACAGAATGCCCATCAACTTTTGCACTACCAGAATTGCTGCTAAAAGTATCTGTAAACTGTCATAACATATTACCAAGTTCATAACATTGATGTTTGTCTAGTCATTCCATGACAGTTTTCAATATACTTCCTAATATCTTGTATCTTTTTATTTTGGTCAGTGGGAGTGTAATGTATATCTTCAAAGTCATCATTCTGTTCAAAGATTAAACTTACTTGTTGCACTGTAGACACATCTGAAAGTAATTTATTTAACTTATACATAATTTTTCAACTGAACTAAAACAGAATGTACTTTCATGGGCTCTGCAACAGCGGCCGATCCTTGGCAAGTATGTAGTAATTTATGTGGTTATGATGGAACCAAGATAACACTTGATCTCCCACTTTGAATGTTTTCTCATGTGACTTCAGATTATACCTCTGAGAATAATTCTTCTTTTTTGTATTCATATTATCATATGCTATACCATGAGTACTTCGTAGCTTACCTTGCAAATCATCTAAATATGATTCAGTGGTATGAGAAGCAGTGACTGGTACTTCTCTTTTATCAGTCTAAAGTCTTTAACATGTTTACTGCCATAAGTATAATTGGTGGATCTCAGAAATTTTTCATTCTGCAGTGCAAGCATCACCCATCGGTCATGAGTATATTTCTGCATAATATTAAGTAAAAGTCTTGAGCAGTTTAGAAATGACTTTATGTTTGTGTGTGACACTCTGGGAGAATTATTCTTAAAAAATATTCAAACACAGACACTTTGCAGCATCTATTATCAGCTCAACAAATCTTTTATTTTAGAATTTTTTTTTTTTTCTTTTGCAGAGACATGTAAATTAGTCAATAATTTTACACTTTTAAGCTAAAAAGGATTGTTTTTGTTGAAAAAAATTATAAGATTTTGATTTTTTCATCAAAATTATTTGTATCTTGTCTGATATCTTGTATTATTTACAAACAATTAAATTAGTCGTTATAAGTTTGGAATTCCAGTGATTAATTTAATTTCCTATGGGAGCAGTGAATGTGTTAATCCATGTTAATGGTTCTGTTGGAAGACGACTGTACGCACCATTTGGTAGGGATATATACCAGTGATGCTGTGGCAAACTTCACAGTATGCAAATAACAAAAATGGAAGATGCAAATTCCAGTCATGGTAATGGTCTTGAATGTTCTTATTCAACATTTCTTTCAGTGTTCTGTTCCATCATTCTACTGTACCCATACTTTTGGGGTAACCGGAAAAATTCGTAGAAAATCTGGGAGCTATCTCTAAAAATCTAATAAGGCCTTTGTCAGCTGCAAAGTAAAATTAGTCCATTGGTCTGTGCAGATAATTTTGGGAAAACCTGTTTGGTTTAAAAACTTTTCATGAGAATATCGCAAGTCATTTTTGCTTGCATGTTTCTTATTGGCATTGCCTCTGCCCACTGTGAAAGCAACCTACTGCATAAATAGTAAATGTATGTCCCCTGTGCATTGGTAGTTCAAATGAACCATTACAATCTGTACTTCTTTGGGTTCTCAGGCCTTACAAATGGCTGAATAAATCCTATCTCTGTAGGTAACTGTTCTATGAAGCTGACACTGCTGCAGCTCTCATATCATCACTTTTAATCATTGGCCAGAAAAATGAATCATTGCCTTTTCTTCTGTTCCCCTAAGTCACCTGCTAATGAAACAGTGCATTCTATTTTCAAAACATATTCTCGTTTATATAAAAGTAACACTACTTGTTTCACTCTTTCTTCACAAATGACTTCAGGATGCATTAATAATTCATACCCTGAACTGTATGAGTTTTAATTGTTCTTGAAAACAAACATTATATATTGCAAAGTTTTTCCAAGGATTCAACTTTCCAATGCAACTTCATAAACAATTTCTTGGTTTCAGAGTATATCTTACATCTCACATCCTGATTGGTATTATTTTGCATGTTTATCATGATTTTACTGCTCTTTCCTCCAGTCTGCTGAATACTTACACTGTCTTGTTTCATCTTACATCCAGAATCTCCTTTCAGTTTCTCTATATATGCCCTTTTCTGGGAGTATTCGCATGTTCTCTAAAATGGGCCATTTAGTTATATGTTTTCTGACAATGTTTGATACGCAATGCTACATGTTAATATATCACTCACTAATCTTTTAGATGTTGCACAAGTTATCAGCACCTCACCCATAATTGATTCTCATCATCATTCCCTTAATGGTGCAGTAGATTTGAGAGCAATCAAAATGGATATTTTGATTGAGGTATTGTTGGGCAGAGGCGAGCGAACTTTTTCCTTATACGCATGCGTATTAATTATTGTGGCGCAGTTGTCTTTTCTCCCGGCACACCCATCATTTGAGCGTACGGAGGTAATGATATAATATATGCTGTGTGATGTTCAATATGATTTGTTGTATGATTTGCTGTGTGCTCTTTTTATTCCTTTTTTGTTAAATAAAGTGTGTTGTCCTAAATCGATGGATTTTTTTCTCTGAATATGGACCTCTGAACAACAAATGTTAGCAGAGGTCCATGGTTATATCAAGAAGAATTCGATGTAAAATACCAAGTAGAAATCGAAGCTGTCTCAGTGAAAGCCAGAAATGGAGAAATGGAACATTCCCGAATTAACTGGGGAGAACTATTTTATTTGGGCATTGAAAATTAAAGCCGCCTTATCATTGAAAAGACTTGACTCGGTAATTTCGAGTATAAAACCAGAAAACTTAGACGAGAAAGATGAAAGACTATGGCATGAGAAAAACAGTGACGCCATAGCATATATAAAACTTTCACTGTCGAATCAACAGGCGCTTCAGTTCTCTACAGAAGAGAATGCAAAAATGCTTTCGGAGAAAATAAAGTCAGCATTTACGGGAAAAGCCAAAGATCGAAAAATAGATGCCGGTAATAAATTAAAAAATTTAGAAATGAAGTTGTATGAGTTGGCTAATGATTATATCGCAAGAGCGAGAGGAATAGCAACTAAATGTCAGTGGCTAGGACTAGAAGTATCTTCATGGGAATTGGTGTTTTACACAGTTTGTGGACTTCATGGAATATTCTCTCGAATTAGGGAAATTTTAAAAACAATTGATGAAGTACTTGAAATACTCCCTGAGGAAGAGTCTACAAACAGTTCAGCGAACAGGAAACGACCTGATGGAACCAACGCTGAGGCATTCGTATCAAGAAGAAATAAAAATCATAATCCAAGAATTTGTTTCATTTGCCGACGGCCTGATCACATTGCGAAAGACTGTCACTACGGAAACGAGTCCAAAAAGTGGATTATCCAAAGGTAACAAGGAAAGAAAGGAATCGCAATCTACAAATGTGAACATTTCATCTTGTTCTGATGAAAGAGAAAGGGATTTCGCTCTTCAACTTGCATGTGACAAAAATGGTGAATGTGACAAAATTTGGTTGTTGGATAGTGGTGCAACTGGACACATGGTAAAAGACTCCTTTTGGTTTCAGAATATTATATCAGAGGGAGATTTACCAGGCAGGTAAACATTCAAAAATATTTTCAGAGGGTATTGGTATTATTAAAGCAAAAACTATAAGTACAAAATATTCTAGTTCTGTTAATTTAACTATTAGTAATGTTAGTTATGTTCCTGATTTAAGAAATAACTTATTGTCACTCACTGCATTAATGGATAAAGGATGTAAAATTGAATCAAGGAATAACTCTGTATTAGTTTTTAGTAGGTATAATCAGTTACTTTTTAAAGCATTTAAGAATAATGATAGGCTTGAAGTTAATTTAGAACCATATTATAATTCTGAATGTTGCATTGCTAATGATTGTACTGGTAATAATTATGAACTTTGGCATATGATTGTACTGGTAATAATTATGAACTTTGGCATAGTAGATTGTGCCATTATTTAAATCCAAAGTATATGCTTAAGATGAAGAAATACATTGATATTAATGATGTAAGCACGATTTTAAGTGTGAAACTTGTGACATAAGTAAAATAACTAGAAAAAGTCATCCAAATATTGACATTAATCAGAGTTCAGAAATTTTAGAACTAATTCATTCAGATCTGTGTGGTCCTGTTCAAACTGAATCAATTGGTGGATCTATGATCTTAGTGGATGATTTTTCTGGAATGTATTTTACTTATTTTCTTAAAAGTAAAAATGAAGTATTTGATACATTTTCTAAATTTAAAGCTAAGTATGAAAATTTAACTGGTAAAAGAATTAAACGTTTGAGAACAGACAATGGTTTAGAATTTGTAAATTAACAATTAGATAATTATCTTGCTAATTCTGGTACTTTTCATAAAAAAACAATTGCATTTAATAGTGAAAGTAATGGGAAAGCTGAACGGGCAAACAGAGTTCTTTTGGAAAGAGCTAGGACATTACTATGAGAGTGAGCTTCTGGTAAAATTCTGGGCAGAAGCAATTAATTTTAGTACTCAAGTATCGAATTTAACACCCCGGAAAGGGAAAGAAAAAATTCCTATAGAAAGTTCCTATAGTTTTTTACCAGTCCTATGTGCACTGGTAAAAAATCCAAATTAAACTATCTTAAAAAATTTGGATGTGTGGCATACTTTCACATTCCGAAAATAATGCGAAACAAATTTGATATACCAGGAAAAAGAGGGATAATGTTAGGATATGCTAGAGAAAGAAAATGATATCGTATTTATGATATAGCAAGTAATAAAATAATTGAAGAACGATCAGTTAAATTTAACGAATCTTTAAAATGTGGTAATTATATGGGAAAAAATAAAACTGTAGAAACTTGGGATATTGAAAAATTAAAAGGAATATTGTGGAAGGAAAACAAAGTAGATCAGAAAACAAAAAGTGAAAAACCACACCTCAAATTGGTTGTTACAGAAAATACTCAAGCAAGCAAATATGCTGACTCGTCGCTTTTCGAAATCGCTGACATGAACCGTTGTAGTGGGGGCGATGATAGAGGGAATGAAATTCAGACATCTGACAGCTATGAAAAAATAATCATAATGGAAATGAAATACTATTAAGACGATCCGAAAGGCTCAAATCTAAACAACTGTCGTCAAATATAATCAGTAATGTTCCGAACGATTTTTCAGATGCAAAACATAGTGCTAATTGGCATGACTGGAAATCAGCAATGGAAAATGAATTAGGTTCGTTACATAAACACGAAGTGTGGGAAATAGTAGAAAGGCCTGAAAAAACGAAATTAGTAAAAAGGCAATGGGTGTATACTTTGAAGGAAGGAGACTCTGGGGAAGTAAAATATAAAACACGATTAGTAGTGGCTGGGTTTAATCAAATAAAAAATAAGGATTACACCGAATCATATTCACCAGTTGTTAACATTGAATGTTTTAGATTATTGCTTGCACTTTCAGATAAATTAAATTTGACTGTTAAATTTTATGATGTAAAAACAGCATATTTGTACAGTGACTTAAATGAGGATGTATATATGACTCCTCCACCTAGTTATGAAAAACTGATTAGACAAGGAAAAGTATGTAAATTAAAGAAAAGTATTTATGGGTTGCCTCAATCGGGTAGAAATTGGTATATGAAAATAAAAACTGAATTAGAAAAACTTGGAGTGGTACAATTAGCATCTGATAATTGTATATTCGTTTATTATGATACCGAAAACATTTTTGTACTATGTTTGTATGTTGATGATTTAGCTGTATTCTGTAATAATGAAGAAATGCTTGAAAATACTGTTTCTAAAATTAAAAATGTATATGAGTTACATGAAATATTAATTCAAAAATTTTGGGAATGCGACTAGAAAAACTTGAAAATGGTATATGTTTGTCTCAAACAGAATATATTGAATCCTTATTGACTAAATACAATCTAGAAAATTGTAAAGCAGTAAAAACGCCAATCATTAAAGGGGCAGATAAAGGTTTTTCATGTACAAATGAAAAGATTGATACAACTTTGTATCAGGAATTAATCAGGGAACTTTTATATTTAGCGAATAGAATGCATCCTGATATATCATTTGTAACAACTTATTTGTCACAATTTAATTGTGCACCAGAAAAAGGGCATTATCTTTTGGCTAAAAGAGTATTAAGGTATTTAAAAGGTACAAAAAATAAAAAAAAACTTTTCTATAGCAATGATTTTGGAGTTTTAAATGCATATGCTGATGATAGCTGGAGAAATGCCGAAAATGGTAAGTCATTTTCTGGTGGTACTATTTTACTAGGGGATTCATTGATTTCTTCGAAATGTCGTAAGCAAAGAAGTGTTAGTCTCCCTACTTGTGAAGCAGAATTATTTTCTATTTCTGAAATTTCTAAGGATATTATTTGGACTGTAAATTTATTATCAGAATTAAAATGTAAACAATTTTTGAATGGTGCACTGACTTTGAATACAGACAGTCAAGCTGCTGTCCAGTGAATCAACTGTGCCAGATCATCTACGAAATCCAGACGCATGAACTTACGTTTGCATTTTATGAAGGATTTAATTAAGGACAGTGTCGTTAAGTAGGAATATTCACAAACTGATAATATCATTGCAGATTTTCTTACTAAATGTGTCAGTGAAGAAAAATTAATGTATACATTGAAAGTAATTTCCTTAATATCTTAATGTAATGTATTATATATTGTTATTTTGTATTTCATTTTTGTATTGAAAAAATGTTGCTCGCAAGAGGGGTGTGTTGGGTAGAGGTGAGCGAACTTTTTTCTTATGCGCATGTGTATTAATTATTGTGGCACAGTTGTCTCTTCTCCCGGCACACCCGTCATTCGAGCGTACGGAGATGATGATATAATATATTCTGTGTGATGTTCAATATGATTTGCTGTGTACTCTTTTTATTTTTTTTCGTTGAATAAAATGTGTTGTCCTAAATCGATGGATTTTTCTCTCTGAATATGGACCTCTGAACAACAAGTATGATACCCAAAAATTTTCGCAATTACAGTACTTCCTTTACTTCATAAAATGGTTGTAGAAAGAAGTAAAAATTTGCTGATATTCTGGTCTGGATTTTAAATCATTTGGATATTGGACATCCAAATTTTGGACTTTGTTCTGTATTTCTATGTTAAATATTTTTTAATTTTATTCTTATAATACATTCTCTTTCACAGCGGAATTAGAAGACACCATTTTACAGTTAGAAAAGCTATATGAAGAAAATTTATGTAAAATAAAAGATTTGGAGAATAAACTGGCAAATACAGAGGTATGTATATAAAAGGTTTTTAATATTTTATTTTTAAACATAAAAAAATTAATAATTTAAGTGTATATAAATTGGGGAAACATTTTCATTATATATATTTAAAGCTTAAAAAATATTCATTGGTTTGTTGTTATTACCAATCTCGCTAGTCTGTCAAAGGTCAGCACAAGCCCACGACAATCATCATCGTGGCAAGGAATCAAATGTGCCTGTCATTCGCAAGAGCCTTTAGCAAGATATAGGAGCCTGATTTTAGCTCAGGTCTGCCCCCAGCTTTCAGAGAGGGCACACTGGAGGAAGGGTGGGTCTGATGGTCTCCCATCTCTCTTCCCCTACCACCAACCTCTTGAGAGGATTTTCAGCTCGCTGCAAATTTAGAGTGCCTCCATGCCGTGCGGACACTATACATTTACAAACATCCATGCCATCTGTGGGATTTGAACCTGAACCCTTTATTATGGCAGTCAGCATCCCTCACCACTATCACTGTTGATCAACTTCATTGGTTTAATAAATCAGAATAATTTTATAAATTTTTCTTTCTGTTTGAAAATTTGAAAAGTTTCGAACTTTGTTTTTGAGATTTTTGAAAAGCAAGCAAAAGTTGCTTGTAACCTTAATATAGGATAAAAAAATATACCAACGTAGAACTCATAATTACCCCCCCCCTGCAAAAAAAGTCAATCTTAGAGTGATTTATATTTCTCTTTCTTTTCTCCCCCCCCTTTTTTTTGACTCAAACTTCAATTTATGAGAGCCATCAGACATAGCTCCCTATTCTTCAGCAGCAAAACGTTTTTGCTTCTGACTTATAAATCCACTCCACCTTCTGCATGATTGCAAGACTGGTTTAGAAATGAGTTTCCTGGGGAAAAGTATAGTAAAAGGCCTATAATAATATCCATTATGGGCTGAAAAAAAGTGTGATATATGGGAGTAAGTAAGAAAGCAGCCATATCAATCAGAATTTAAAGGAAAAGAGTTATAAAAAAAATGAACATAAAAGCAGTGAAAAATAAGTCACAAAAAGCATAAATTGAAATCTGCCCTAACAGTTAAGAAAGTTAGAAAAACAGTACTGATAAATCCTCTCAAATAATATATGGTATACAATTAATGAACTACTTAAAAAAAAGTCATAATCTTTATCCTGTAGAATGTATTTTACGCATCATAATTGTGATATAATTTTATGAAAGTGTATCACCTATTAGTGTGCTGTTTTTTACTCTTCTCTTTAAAAATGTTTTATTATCACCCGCTTTAGATGTATTATTACTCTTCAAAAATAATGAGTTAGAAAGTGATTACTGTGTATGGTTTCTTGCTATGACAAATAATTTTTTTATAGTTTAGATGCATTTTTTTATTCTTTCATTTGATTTACAATAATAAATAAGATAAGTTTTTATAGAATTCTTAGTTCATTGTATTTTTACAGCTAATACATAAACTTAGTCACGTACTTAATTTGATAATTAGTTCATCAGGTTTGATCAGAAAAAGTTATGCTGCTTAGCCATGGAGGGGAAAGTAAGGAAAATTAAAAGTTGAACATCATTGAAAACCCTGAAACAAAATACTCTGAGAACGTAAAATGGGTGGTGAAGCATGATTTGTTAAAGATTTCAAAATATTCAGTTTAAAAGAATATAGCCATTAAATTGTTTAAAGGTTAACAAACTATATTAATAATAACTTTTGTAAATCTGAAAGCAGTTGTATCAAACAGAGAAAATATGTACACACTTCTAAAGGTTCACTAATAAAAGTAATCCATGATATTGTTTTTGGTGAAATTTTGTACGAGATTGCACAGATCAAGAGTTTTAAAAGTAATCATATGAAGAGAGTTTAGAAAGGAATAAAATATGAGGGAGATTGATAAAGTTATAATAAAGTTACAGTAGCTCTGTAATCAAAATATCTGTTTATCAAGCTTTAAATTCTGGAGTGATTAAGACTTTGAATTCCAGGATTTAAGCTAACATTTAACCCCAAGAAAATGGGCTAGCTGCATGGTTAGTTTTCATGGTTTTCCTCATATGTAACTTGAATCCAAGCCAGTTTCCTTTAGAAGGCATCCTTCTGTGTAGACAGATAGCCTTTGTTGGCTTTTGATATCTAGATAACTTAATTTAACCTTTAAAGTCTGGTTCAGTTTCATGTTGAAGTAATATTAAAAAAAAGAAAAAAAAAAAGCTATATGTATCCAACTTTGTTAGAACTTTGAAATTGCAGCTGCCCCCTTCATCAATGCTTTAATAGCCAGAGCGCACATGCAATCTTAAATTAAAATTGGAGGGGGAAGAAAATAATATTCAGTCCACTTGCTCAACTTTGGTTAGAAAAAATTAAGAAAAGGAGGAAGGCCATCAACTTTGGCAATTTTGTAATCAGTATATTTATTTTTCAATTGATAAGCCCTAAGATTCATACTTAGTGAATAATACTGTACAAAGTTCAAGATCCGGACATCCAATATCCAGAATGATCTAAAATCCGGACCAACAAAATGTTTTTTAGGAATTTTTTTTATGCTGTACGTATGTGCATATGATTTTTTTCCCCATAAGAAAGCATGTCAAGAATCTCGATTCTTAATGTCACTTTGGCACTAAATAAAATACCTCGCTATCAATCATTTTAGCATAAATTTGTGTTATCAGTAATTTGGCTCTGTAGCTGTGTATCTGCTTTGCATACATCTCAAACCAAAACATTTTACATAGAAACATCGTTGATTTTACACTATTAATATTTTATATCCCTGTCGCCAACTTGGCAAATCATTATTTATTATATTTTCCTTTCATCATCATGTGTTTATCAACATATGACAACTTGAGTAATGACACATGCAACAGTGCCAAAACAATTTTTTTATATTAGTAATTGAATAATAAAGAGTATGGAAACCTTTTAGGTTGACATTATGCTTGGCAATGATTATAGGTTTAAGTTAAATTCGCTAAATATTGATGAGGAAAAATTTAACAAAAATTTCTTCCCATTTGCTAAAAATAGATTTTGTTAAAGATATTCATAGTCCAAAAGATTACATTTAGTGTTATTTGAATTAAGAATAACTGATTTTTTATTCACATGAACCCAGAGTTCATATGCTCACACTGGGTGGTAGAATTTAGGGAAGACAAAATTCTTGGAATTTATAGAAGCAACAAGTAACAAAATTAAGGGATGATAAAAGTGTTAGGACTTAGGGAAAGCACTGGGATCCAAAATTAAGGGGCGGGAAAAATTTAGAACTTAAGGAGGAGCTTGATAGCAGAATTTAAGACCTGCAGAATTTGCATTAGGCGGCAAAATATTTAGCACCGGCCTTCAGTAAACTTAAGTATATGTGGGAATTTATTTGTTCAGTAGTCAGATAAGCCTTAAGCATGTGCAAGAATCAGACGTGAGTATAATGAATAACTAAATTAATGCAATTCAGGCTTAATTGTCTCAGTGTGCATTAGAAGCAAGACAACATACAATGGAACATTTTGTCTTTCATCGCCAATCTCGTGCTACATAGCCAATAATGTGTAGTGGATGCTGTTAAGCTAGGCTAAAATTATGCTTTACTGCTTCTAAAGAATTTCAGTTAATATAGCTGATTGTGCTGTTCCTTAACTTTTTGATTTGATCCAGCTGATTATGTTTGCAGGCTGTTATAATTACAGCAATTTTATGAAAACTGAAGTTTGAACTTTCGTTTATGTCAAAAATAGCTTCTAATTCTGGAGCTGCAACAGGATCTACAAAGTAAAAGCATGGTTTGGTGTCCATTAAGCAAAAAGTGGAATTGATGAAAAAAAAAATGGATATAGGTAAATCCGTCTCAAAATTATGCGATGAGTTAGGCATTGGAGAATCAATTGTATAAGACATAAGAAAGCAGAAAAAGGAACGTTTTGAATTTTTTGTTGATTCTGAAACTCCACTCACAATGAATAACAGAAAAATTATTCGTTACACTAAAAGTGACGATCATGACAAAGTGAGATTGAATAGTCAGACAGAGATGCAGCGAGGGCATGCCATTGACAGTCCAACGCTAATGGCTCAAGCCAAAATATTTCATAAAGAAATGAACTTAAAAACTAAGTGCACATGTTTGACAGATTGGTTAATCAAATTTTAAAATCACCATGTTGTAAGACAACTAAAATGGTCTTTTCTGACAATATGTACCATGAAATACCTTGGCAGCCTCTATAGAAAGGGCTTCAAATGGTGTCAAAGATTCCATAACAAGACTTACAATTATAGCATGTGCAAATGCTGCAGGAACACACAAGTGTAAACTTTTCGTAATCGAAAAAAATACACAACCTCGAGCATTTAAAGGAGTAAAGATTTTCCCTTTGTATATCATACAAATGAAAGAGCATGGATGACACAAGCATTAATGTATAATTGGTTTAAAAATAAATTATTTCATACCCGAGGCTCAGCAAAATTTGAATTCGATTGGTTTACCTCGTGATGCAAAAATTGTCCTGTTTGTAGATAACTGTTTGGCTCGTATTTCACTTAAAGTTTTAATGAGAGATAATGCATCCATGTTATTCTTTCTTCCAAATCCTTCATTCAGACTATGGATATCAGAATAGTATGTGCGCTGAAGGGCAAATATAAAGTCGCATTTTTAAAATCCTTGTTAAATTTCTTGAATAATGGCAAAACTATTCAAGAATTTTAGAAATATTTTAGCATAAAATCTGCTGTGTGGAGCACCACCAGATCATGGGCAGACGTGCCTCCAGATACTTTAAAAATTGCTTGGCATAATTTATGGCCAGCTACCATATTTCATGGTGAGGTTGATGAAGATGATAGCTGTGAATCTGAAGGCTTTCGGATGTCGCAAACCACAGGTGAAATTTTCCAATTAATGGATTTTGTAAAGAAATGTGGAGTAATAAATGAACATAATATAACGGAAGTTTTTTATTGCGATGACAATGCTCCAATCATCAATCAATTAACTAATGGTGAAATCTGTGGTATGGTTCTAGATCCAGAAAATACTAGTACCGATAGTGAAGAATGTGACAGAGAAGTTATTGAAAATGAAAAAATTTTGACTGACAAGTTAGTCAAAATGCTTGATACAGCAACTACAGGACTTGAACAGTGGAATTTTGTAACTGAATAAGAAATTATTTATGTCAATAGAATTGAACAGAAAGTATTAGCACAAAAAATGAAGCAACTTGAGCAATTTGCATTCAAAGGAATGTTAAATAAAATAAACAAATAAATATTAAGCATTTTTTGTAATTTTTTTTATAACCTTTAGATCATAAATGCTTCATTATTTCATAAACCAGGATTTCATATTTTTAATTTTGTACTTTCTACATGCCATCTTACTCAATTTAAAATGATGATCTAATATCCGGAAAAATCCCAAATCTGGAATCGCCAAAGTCCCGATGAGTCTGGATCTCGGACTTTGTACTGTATGAATGGCAGTGAAATAATTTGAGACATCTATGACAGGATGAAAATAAGATATTTAAGTAAATCTTGCTAATGTTTTATTAATTGTATGTAACAAAATTTTTGAAAACTGGAAAAGTTATTTTATGTGTTTTAAATAATGATTTTAATGTATTAGTTTATTTTGCTATTTGGAATTTATTTTATTTTATTTATTGGAAAACAGTAAATATGCATGTTTTTATTTTAGCAGCTTCTCTAATAACATATTTTCAATATGAATAAAATAATCTTCATTTTTCCAGAATGATAAACGTGATATAGAACAGAGTTATTTATCACAGTCTTTAAAAGTTAAAGAACTGATGAGTAAATGTGAAGAATTTGAAGAAACTTCAAAACATCAAAAAATACAATATGAAGATAGTATTTCTGAGATGAATGTAACCATTTCAAAGTTAGATAATGAATTACTTGAGTTAAAAGAAAAGTATGTTAAACTTGGATTAAGACAAAAATTTATTTGATGTTTAAGTTTGAAATTATTATTTAGTTAACCTTTTAATCAAATTAATTTTTTCTGATACATCACATTTTTATCAAATATTTTTTAATGGGGAATAAATTTCATTGTTATTGATATAATTACAGATATGAAAACAAGGAGAGTTCAGTAAAGTTTTATCATATTTGTACCTACATTTAAAAATGCAAAAATTCACAATTTTATTCCTTTCCAATTAATTTGAAAAATAGTTTGAGCATATTTTAAAATTTCTACAAATGCAAAGATATGTTCTCGTGTACTGGGTGTTGAAGTTAATCCTGTTTGAATGACAGAAATAGACTCATTAAACTATATTTGTATTAGCAAAAGGAGAAATAGTAAAATAAAGGGAAAAAAAGACTTTATATTGAAATTATTTTTATCAGTTTTGAGGAAAACAAACAAAGGAAACCTTTTCAAGGTGCGAAAATAATCTGCTATGTGGACTTAGACGTACATTGCTAAAAAATGATGTATTTCAAGTCCACAGCACAGACTATTCTTATCCCTTTAAATAACATCATTTCAGCCTACGGTGCAAATATAGTTTTACTTCTCAAGCATGGATGACTCCCTGCTAGTCTTCAATGAAACTGAACGAAGTGTTTGATTAACCAATGCCTGTAAAAGATTGCTTGCAAAGCAATTTTTTCTTAACATAGTACCTGTGTAAAAGGAGAAGGTAACATAATACTTGTATAAAAAAGCTTAAGGAGCTTAAAAGTAGGTGTTTCTGATAGATGCACATTTAAATACATTATTGAGGTATTTCCTTTAGAATAGTGGAGGTTGCAAAATCAGCTATTTATTTAACATAAACAGCCTGCCCATGGGAAAAGGCTAATTAATTTTAGAAGCAATAAATCAAATTATTCAGGTAAGTGGTAAAAACATTTATAGGTAACTTCAGAGTTAATCCTGTGTTTAAAAAAAAAAAAAAAGGAAAATGATCTTGTTAGGTCACTTTGTATCTGTAATAGCTGAAGCAAATTGAAGTCAGCTGGTAGTAGGGGTGCTGGAAGTATTTGTAAGAATTCTCAAACTTCAGCTAGCAATGCCATTTTATACTCCTTTGGCAACTACTGCATCAAGTTTCAATATGTATAGAGGAGCAGCATTTTTATAACAGTTCGTCTATCTTAAATAATTATCTCAAGTTAAAACTTTCTTTATTAGAAGAAATGCCTTTGGCTAAAATGCAGTATCTTTAAAGCTAGTGAATGAAAAAGATAAGTTGAGTCCTTGCTTTAGATGCCAAAAGTAAGCATTTCCTTGTGAAAAAGATAAACTTGTATATTTTTGTAATAATTTTAATAAGAGGAAGATACAAATGCCTACAATGAAAAATTTTTTATTGTTATCTTAACAGCTTTAATTTCTGAACAAATAGGCATAAAATCTACATCTAAAAATTGAACTTTATGTTGTATTGAATAATCTCTAAAAAATAATTTGATTGCTCTATGAATTCATAATAGTCTTTCAAAAAGCATTTTCATCTGTAGTAAAGTTAAAGAAATACTATAAATCTTCCCAGTTCTGTGTCGCTGATTGTTAGTTGTCTGATCAAAAGCTAGACTTATCATAACAATATTCAAACAACATATAACTGACTGCAAACTGCAGTACAGTTTTGCTGTATTAAAATTTATTAAATGAAGTATTTTACAGCAGAACTTAGTATGTAGTAACTTTAACATATCATAACTCTAATGTGTCGTATCATATCTTTAATATATCACCTATGTAGTAACTTTAATGTATCATAATCATCATAGTAGTAACTTTAATGTATCATAAAATTACATTTTAATTCAGATTACTTTATCAGTTATAAACATTAAATTAAATTACTATTTTTTCATATTTCTGTTTTTATTCTACATTCCATCATTCTAATATTCAATTGTTTGGGTAATTTCTGTATTTATTTCCTGCTTTAAAATCAGTTTTTATAATTGCATTTTAGATTATTAAAGGAAGACCTGAGCAAGAAAAATTTAGAATGTGCTCTTCAGCATGTGAAAAAGGAAAAAAGTAAAAAGATAAACATGAAATGTAACTTTTTTTTATACTGTGTTTTTTTCCCCCTTGGTAAAATTTTTAATGCTATTTTACAGATGATCTTTCACAATACATTTCTGAAATTGAAAAGGAATTGAAATTACAGGAAAATTTAAAGGTGCAATTAATTTCTTTTATCTGTTTCTATTATGTTAATCTCTATAGCATTGCTTTTTTAGGTCTGAGAATGATGTTTCAAATTAATGTTTTATATAACACTAAAGTTTAAATTTTTATTAAAGATCAGTTATGAGTTAAGCAGGCAATCAAATCAGAAAGGTTATAAATATATCACAAATAAATACTAATAAATGACCTAAAATAATAAATTCATTTCAAATGATGCCTTCGAATTCAGCAACTGCAAATACACTTAAAAATGTTCACTGTAAGTACCTACAGCAGGCTGTGCAAAGTACCTTTCAGTGAAATAGATTGCATTGAACTCTTAGTGAAGATTGAGTCATGACAGTGTTTTTTTTTTTTCTTTGTAAAAGATAGCGATGAATCCAAAAAATTCCAGACCTCGTGAAGTAAATAAGTTTTGTAAAATTTGGTGTGAAATTTACAGAGAAATTCAAAAATTTAGCTCGGTGTTTTTTTAACCCCCCTTCCAGTTTGCACCAAGAATAATTCACTTGGCGAACTACTTAATTTATAGCAACCTATTTTCCTTTCCCTTTTTTTTTTTAATTGTACAGGAGCGGGAAAAAAGTCATCATTCATACTTTCAAATAATTTTAACAAAGTGCATAAACCACATTTGCTATTGTTATCGCTTTTAACAAATATACCAAATTTCAAAATGCTCCAATATCTAAATTCACATATATCTTAGGAAATTTTGAATAAAAAACTATTTTTTGTAGGTATGCTTAGAAATACATATACTTTAAGATGATGGTAAAAGTTATGGGTTATAATTCAAATTTGTTTTTGAAAAATTTATGAAAATTATTTAAAAATACAAATTTTAAAAATAAATCATAAAAAATGGACAAATTTTATTTGGATTGAACCTAAATTTTGAAATGTGAAAGGAAGAATTAACTAAGTTTAATAAAAGAGAGATATTAATAAATATATACCAAATTCAATTAACATGGAGGAGCTAAAATTTTAAGAGCTAATTTTTTAAAAATTACTTGTGCAATTTTTGCAAAACTTGGTAATCTAGCATAATTTGAGTCATACAATCGAAATATGGAAAAAAATGGCATGTCCAATTTTGCGTCAAACTACCTGTATTGGAACAGTGCTATATATGAATCTAATATATATCCTAAGTCGTGCTTTTGAGACGTGAAAAACGCAATTTGAATTTCGTCGATTGGCCAAGTAAAACAGCAGATATAGAACTGTCCTTCTTCTTCTCCCCCCCCGTCAGATACCTTCAGAATGCAAAAACTTAAAAATTTATTGCTAACTGTAGCAGTTGTATTATCATTAAAGTTCATCAAGTTTATATTGCATTTTTTATTGTGGATCTATTGCATTTTATGCCAAAAATATTTATTAATAGAAATTTTATATAATAATATTTAATAAATTAAAATCTGTATTTATCAATGTAATTTCTAAACAGTTTCCAGAAATATACAAAATATTTATAGAATTTCATAAAATTTATATATTTATATATAAATAATTATTTTTAATTAACCTGAAAATTGGAAAAGGTTATAATTTATTGTATTAATTATAATTACTTGACATTTGTTTGCCTTCCCATGCAAAATCATATCATCCTGCTAAGCTAAAAATGGCTTATTTTTACTCTTATGCATATTACACTCTCAAAATGTGTTCTTCAGAATTTTTGCATTTACATGAACTGAATTCTTTAAAACTATTTGGCACTGCTAGAGGATCTGCTACCAAATAAGACATTCTGTTATTAGAATTAACATTAATAACCCTGTCATCATTCCATTTCATCCGTCTGTTATAAAATTCCATAGGTTCTCCAGAATTTTAGCTTTCAAGTTATTTTCTCACCTATCAGAAAAATTCGTTGTTCAATTCTGAAAGAATCTTTTTCTGACATTAATTCTTGGGTGATTTATAGAATATTTTGTCAGTGTGATTTGGAATACATGAGCCAGACTAAAAGAGTATTGAAATTTTGCATCAAGAAACATGAAACATATGTTCAAAAAGAAGAAATAAACAAATCTTGAAGAGCTAATCATAATTGGAAATTTAATCACAATTTTGACTTGATTCTGCTGAAATTACCCATAAATGTTCTTCAGTTAGTGAACTAGATTTCCTTGAAACTTTTCATATTTGCAAAAAATTATCTTCTTTAGTTAATGACAGCAATTTTAATCCAGTATCCTAATACTTTTAGAATTATAATATCTTAGTTTTTTCCATTTAATTATGATTTTCTTTCACAGATGGCATTATGTTCATATTCACTTAGCTCTGCCCACTGCTTTTGATATAAATATGGTAGTTGTTGTTGCTTCTCCCATTTTGCAAATTCTTTTGCTCCTGAAAAAGAGGGGTATGGATCTGATCACCCTGAACATTGATAGAGTTTTGTTCAAAATCTTCACCAAACTATGTTGCTATTTTGCTTAATTTAGAATATTTTTATTATTAACTAGCCGCTGCGCGGCCAGCCTTCATCTGGCTTTTAAGTAACCAGAAAAATGCTTAAAGAGAACACCAAACATTAAATTTGAAAACTGCACAGAATTTTACTCTGCAGAACAATTTTATCGAAAAAGAAACAAACAACAACGGAAAAAAAATTCAGTTAAAAATGCATTACATATAAAAAGCATACAACGAAATAAGCAATATCCCTTAATACAAATATTAATTATCCTAATAAATAAATTAACCAACTTCCCTTTGCAAAATCTTAAGAACTCAAATGGTATAAACAGATTAAGAACTTAAACAGATTAAAAAATATCATGCAAAACTTTTTTATAATTAAAATTATATATAATTAAAACATAATATTACAATGAAATAAGCAATATCCCTTGATACAAATGTTAATTATCCTAATAAAGTAATTAAACAATTTACCGTTGCACTCCAATATCTAAATTCACATATATCTTAGGAAATTTTGAATAAAAAACTATTTTTTGTAGGTATGCTTAGAAATACATATACTTTAAGATGATGGTAAAAGTTATGGGTTATAATTCAAATTTGTTTTTGAAAAATTTATGAAAATTATTTAAAAATACAAATTTTAAAAATAAATCATAAAAAATGGACAAATTTTATTTGGATTGAACCTAAATTTTGAAATGTGAAAGGAAGAATTAACTAAGTTTAATAAAAGAGAGATATTAATAAATATATACCAAATTCAATTAACATGGAGGAGCTAAAATTTTAAGAGCTAATTTTTTAAAAATTACTTGTGCAATTTTTGCAAAACTTGGTAATCTAGCATAATTTGAGTCATACAATCGAAATATGGAAAAAAATGGCATGTCCAATTTTGCGTCAAACTACCTGTATTGGAACAGTGCTATATATGAATCTAATATATATCCTAAGTCGTGCTTTTGAGACGTGAAAAACGCAATTTGAATTTCGTCGATTGGCCAAGTAAAACAGCAGATATAGAACTGTCCTTCTTCTTCTCCCCCCCCGTCAGATACCTTCAGAATGCAAAAACTTAAAAATTTATTGCTAACTGTAGCAGTTGTATTATCATTAAAGTTCATCAAGTTTATATTGCATTTTTTATTGTGGATCTATTGCATTTTATGCCAAAAATATTTATTAATAGAAATTTTATATAATAATATTTAATAAATTAAAATCTGTATTTATCAATGTAATTTCTAAACAGTTTCCAGAAATATACAAAATATTTATAGAATTTCATAAAATTTATATATTTATATATAAATAATTATTTTTAATTAACCTGAAAATTGGAAAAGGTTATAATTTATTGTATTAATTATAATTACTTGACATTTGTTTGCCTTCCCATGCAAAATCATATCATCCTGCTAAGCTAAAAATGGCTTATTTTTACTCTTATGCATATTACACTCTCAAAATGTGTTCTTCAGAATTTTTGCATTTACATGAACTGAATTCTTTAAAACTATTTGGCACTGCTAGAGGATCTGCTACCAAATAAGACATTCTGTTATTAGAATTAACATTAATAACCCTGTCATCATTCCATTTCATCCGTCTGTTATAAAATTCCATAGGTTCTCCAGAATTTTAGCTTTCAAGTTATTTTCTCACCTATCAGAAAAATTCGTTGTTCAATTCTGAAAGAATCTTTTTCTGACATTAATTCTTGGGTGATTTATAGAATATTTTGTCAGTGTGATTTGGAATACATGAGCCAGACTAAAAGAGTATTGAAATTTTGCATCAAGAAACATGAAACATATGTTCAAAAAGAAGAAATAAACAAATCTTGAAGAGCTAATCATAATTGGAAATTTAATCACAATTTTGACTTGATTCTGCTGAAATTACCCATAAATGTTCTTCAGTTAGTGAACTAGATTTCCTTGAAACTTTTCATATTTGCAAAAAATTATCTTCTTTAGTTAATGACAGCAATTTTAATCCAGTATCCTAATACTTTTAGAATTATAATATCTTAGTTTTTTCCATTTAATTATGATTTTCTTTCACAGATGGCATTATGTTCATATTCACTTAGCTCTGCCCACTGCTTTTGATATAAATATGGTAGTTGTTGTTGCTTCTCCCATTTTGCAAATTCTTTTGCTCCTGAAAAAGAGGGGTATGGATCTGATCACCCTGAACATTGATAGAGTTTTGTTCAAAATCTTCACCAAACTATGTTGCTATTTTGCTTAATTTAGAATATTTTTATTATTAACTAGCCGCTGCGCGGCCAGCCTTCATCTGGCTTTTAAGTAACCAGAAAAATGCTTAAAGAGAACACCAAACATTAAATTTGAAAACTGCACAGAATTTTACTCTGCAGAACAATTTTATCGAAAAAGAAACAAACAACAACGGAAAAAAAATTCAGTTAAAAATGCATTACATATAAAAAGCATACAACGAAATAAGCAATATCCCTTAATACAAATATTAATTATCCTAATAAATAAATTAACCAACTTCCCTTTGCAAAATCTTAAGAACTCAAATGGTATA
>KK121992.1:580468-595043 GCA_000611955.2 Stegodyphus mimosarum
CTATCTGCCCGAACGCATCTCCGCAACCGTCGTTCGCCTCTGTCATCTATGGCCCGTGGTGCACCACATTTGCCACGTCGCTGATTTTGGACAGTCCCATTTTGCCATGCACGGTACACTTTTACCACGGCGGCACGCGAACAGTTCACAAACTCAGCCGTTTCGGAAATGCTTCCACCCTTGGCCCGAAAGCCAATGATCATGCCCTTTTGGAAGTCGGATAAATCGCTTCGTTTCTGCATTACGCCAACGATTGAAATGTTTTCCGAAGCCCTCACACACCCTTTATATATGCTCAACTGCACTGTGCTGCCACCTGCCTTCTGTGATTGGTTATTTAACTCTGACATGGAAAGTACGTGGTGGTCACATTAATGTGACTGGATTGTGTATGTAGAGATGATATGTTATAATTTATTACATTAATTGCATCTGATTGACTGGCTACTTTAGCTTCAGATTTTCTGATTGATGTAAATTTATTAAAAATAATTAAAAAGATTATTTTCTGTAATAAAACTAAATCTCATATTCTTTAATTCAAAAGGTTAAGACTTTTGTGCTAAGAAAAGGTTCTTCTTGTTTGATCGTTGTATATTAAACCAAACTGACAAACAATACAATAGCTATCCCTATAATTTACATCTAGAAATTAATTTATTTAGCATTAAAAAAAACTCATTTTATTAGTAGGAGGAAAAAATGACGAAAAAGTAATGTAAAGTATATGTAGCTTGTGTTTGTGGGGGGGGGATGGAGAAAAAGCACTTACAAAACTATATTTGCTCATCATTGCTGTTTTCCGTTACTTTGCAGCCAAAACTATTCAAAAATTATCCTCCATTGCAAAACTACATTTACTGTAAGCATTTCATATCCATAAAAATTTTTAGTTAATGATCCCAATTTTAATCTACTTTTTATGATTAGCTTTCAAAAATATGTTTCTTAGTTGTGTTTATTAGTCCAAAGGAGCAATTTACCCAGAAGGGCTATTAATTTCATTTTGGCATTTGCATCATCGACTGTAAAATAGTGTTTCGCTTTTCAAATTGTTGCCACCAAATATTAGAGCTGGGCATTACATTTAAAGAAATTAAATAATGAAGAATCTGCATGAATGTATGTATGTTTCTTGTATTGTGAAAAAACAATGGTATCAAATTCTGAATAACGTAGTCCTCCATTCGAATATGGGCATCCAGAAGCCCAAATTTGGAATCTGTTTTATTATCTATTTCATATTTTGTAAAACTTAAGTGTTTTTTGTATTAACAAACTCAACAATTTCAAAGCAAGCAACGGCAACACTGTAAAAAAAAAATTCATCTTCAGCAGGCGAGACTGTGTATCGGAAATTCTAAAGACATGCTCTTTTTAAATATTTTGGAATATCGCCATTGAATTTAATTTTATGGTTTAATTACAAAGAATATGGTTTAATTGCAAAGAATTGAAAGAATTAATAAATAAAGGTAACATGCAAAATTTAAGAGGGGAAAGCCCCTTTGGGTGTGATATAAAATCTGAAGACTTTAATTTTTTTATTATTTTATTTTTACTTTTTATTCAGTAGGAATATTCTTTTCTATCATTCAGCTAAGAGAACTTTGAATTCTTCTCTTTATTCTTACTTAAACACGTGTTCTTTTTTCATCTTTTCAGTATTGCAGTTGAGAGAATGTTCCGTTTAATCTTTGAAGTTATAGTACTGCAAATTTTTTCATGCTGTGCTGACTCCTGATGTTTATTTTAGTTACCTTTGTTCTTTTGTTACATTTTAATGAATTTTTTTCTGAATATTGAGTTTTGTTTTGTAAGAAAAACTAGAAATTCCATTCATTGTAGCAAACTATATTCACCCATAGCCTGTCGATATATTTTCTACAATTTAAAACTGTCTCTAATTTTGGACTGAACTCACCATAACATGTCACAAAAATAGCCTTAAACCTCTGAAAAATGTCAGCTGCTCCTTTTGTTACTTCCCTTCCCTCCCAGAATTTTATTTCAATGATTCTGACTAAGTGAGATGGACTGCTACCATAAAAATTAGTACCTGTAAATGTTAGCTCTCAGAAAAGTTGCAAATGACTAGCTTCGTCATGATGATCGTCTCAATGATTCAGGGAACAGCTGCAAAATTCAAAATTTTTCTTTCTAAAACACTCTTATTTTCAAATAAATTAGTTTTATTTACCCAGTTTTGTTTTTAATTATTATGCATTTTTTTAACCTAAGTTACCTGAATCTCTATGTCATTGTTTATCGCCTGAATTTTAATGCAGTTTGTTTAAATTGCTATTAATAAAATCCATATTAGCAAAATATCTGGTGCAACTTTCATTCTTTCTGTGATATTGCTGTAACATTTAAGAGCAGTATCTATAGTTCGATTGCATTTCATATTATTTCCAAGTTTCAGTGTTTTTGTTATAAATTAAAAATCTTAAAAACTTTCACAATTTTTTTGTATTCTTCATTTGTGTTCAAATAATAATAATTTTAAATAATTTTTATAACTTTGTTATTACCTGTAACTTTATGTTATTTAGCTTAATATTTGAATAATTCTTATAAAAATATCTGTTTTATTATTTCTGCCAAATTTAATCATTTTAATGTGACTTTTAAACTTGCTGTTTAAAGAAACTTTGGTTAGATATTAAAGGGATTGCTAAATTTCAACTTTTCAAGGATATTTTATACTGAAATTCACATCATTTTTAGGAGGAATGTTATTTTTCTGGAGAGAATTAGTTTTTTGAAGGACTAATATATGCTTAAAAAGATATACACTTTTAGACAAAAAAAAGACGCACCAAGAAGGAGTTATCTGAATGGAACGAAAATCGGTAGAAGTGATGTACATGTACAGAAAAACAAATGATTACAGTTTGAGAAAAATTGGATGATTTATTGAAATGATAGAGCTTCGCAAAGTGAAAAAGACAGTAACACGTTTGTCCACCTCTGGCCCTTATGCAAGCAGTTATTCGGCTTGGCATCGATCGATAGAGGTTGCGGATGTCCTCCTGAGGGATATTGTGCCAAATTCTATCCAACTGACGTGTTAGATCCTCAACATCCCGAGCTGGTTGGAGGGCCCTGCCCATAATGCTCCAATCATGCTCAATAGGAGAAAGATCCGGCGACCTTGCTGACCAAGGTAATGTTCGGCAAGCAGTAGAAACATGTGCAGTGTGGGGGCAGGCATTATCTTGTTGAAATGTAAGCCCAGGGTGGCATGACATGAAAAGCAACACAATGGGCCTTAGAACTTCGTCGACGTACCGCTCTGCTGTAAGGTTGCGACGGATGACAACCAAAGGAGTCATAGTTACACATACAGTTGATGATAATGATGCATTTGGGGCTGTGAGTGTCACTCTGACGATTGCTCGGTCTTCACATTCTGTCATTTCACTAGGCCTACCACTTCCTTCTTGACACTGTGTGCAGCCATGGTTCACGCACCAACATCGTCTAATAGTGGCATCGCTCTTACTCAAATGTCGAGCTATTCGCGATAAGACCAACCGGCTTCTGAGCCCAACTACAGGACCTCTCTCAAATTCTGACATCTGTGCATATCATTCTCGCACCTGTATGCGAGGCATGGTTACTGTCTACCAAAGTACATGAAATGAAATTCGTGAAGAATTTATGACCTGAAATCATAATTTCTCCTCTTAAATATCCTGCCAGTTGTGCAGATCAGATGCGCTGTAGCAACAACCGTTCATTCATTGGCAGCCAAAATATAAAATTTTGCATTTTCCGTCGAAACCTGTATGCATATCAATTTGTGTCCAATTTGCTTTATATCTTCTCAGTGCGTCATGGTGTGTCGTTTTTTTTTCCCTAAGAGTGTATATAAACATGATCTTTTAAATAAAGTTAAATATTCAGTGACATAAAATTTTGTGGCATAAATCAGGGGCAAAAAAAAAAAAAAAATCAAAGTTATACATGGATTATGTTTTAAGAAAAAGATTAATTTTAAATGTGACTTTTTTTCCATTTGATTTATGAAAAGAAAAATTTAGTTGATTTAAGGATATATTGCTAACAGTTGTTTAAAGATTAGTGCAAACAATATGAGTTCCAAAACAATATAGATTTCTTCTTCAGAGATTATATTTTGAATGGTATTCATGCAGAACCGGAGCTAAGAAATTTATTAAAAAAATATCTTCTCGAACTGAAAGAAATTAAGTTTGCTTTTGTTATAAGTAGATCTTTGTTTCTGTTTTTTCTGAAACAATAATTTCGAGATTTTTCAACACAAACCTTATGATATCAACTTTTAAACATATGATCTGTTTTTAAGAGCAATAAATGGAACATTTAGGTATTGTTTGTGGTTTGAGACAGCGATTATATCAATGTTAAATTTTGCATTTCAATTTTTTTTTAATGGTGGTTTTCAGTGATCATAAATTTATTGACTGAATTTGAAATTCTTGCTTTCCTTTCCTTGAAACATAAGTAAACTTTATCTGAAATAGGATTAAAAACATTATTCTATAACTGATAGCTAGCTGAAAAGGAAAGATGAAACATAGTTAATAATAAACAAAGCAATGCTGTTATTATTTATTAGCGTACAATATAATTGTTCAATACGGTATTTTTGCAAAGAAAGAGTATTATTGTACATTTTAAAAAGAATTAATAAGCATTGTATTTAATAATTATAATGATTATTAATTATTTAATAATTCATTATAAGAATATAAATATTCAAATATTTTTGTGGGCGATATTTTTTTTCTAGGGATCCCAGTATTTATTTTTTGAAGCATTAAGTTCTAAATAAATGTCTTGTTCAAACACAGCATTAATTATTCACACCAAATCCTTAACTAAAAAAAATGCCTTACAAGGGAGAATTATTAAAAAAGAAATATTAGAATAAATATTTTCATTCTTTTAACACTAATAATTATATACAAGCAGTAATTTAAGTTCACTGTAGTTGCGTGAATAAGACTGCTGGATGTTGGTAGTTTGTCTTGAGTTTTTTTGCTGGCAACCAAACAGGTTAGCTGCTTGATGTCTTTATGATTTTCCCCATGTATAATATGATTTCAGGCCGACTTTATTTAGAAAATTCCCCACGAAGGTATTCTCTTAAAACAAATGACTATTTTAACAATTAAAAAAAATAATCTATGGATATTTTTTGTTATACTACAACATGAGCAAAGTGATTTTCTCTACAGAAAACTTTTAACACAGCCAAAATGAGTTGATGACAGTAATATATTTTCTGGTCGATGTATCAAGTTAGCATAGTTGTATACGTCTTTCTATCAAACGCTTTTTGACACATGTTACCCTGTAATGAAAAAGGATTCAAATCATTTTTTAGCTGAAAAAGTATTTTCAGTAATAATTACATCATGTATTACATCAACGGTATTCTCATTCAGGGCTGTGGAGTCGGTAGGGAAAATGACAGACTCTAGCTCTGACTCCTGGAATTTTAAATACTCCTACTCCATCATACATATGTAAACATATACACAGGCATTACAGCTTATTTTTTAAATATAAAAGAAGCAATAGATGCTACAGAAAAAAAGTGATGGCATAGCAAATTATTTATAATAATTAGCGTTTATTATAAAATGGAGAAACTGGCATTAGTAATTTCTAAGAAACAGTATAGCTTCAGCAAGATCTTCTTTGATAAAGGACCGTAGATTCAATTTGATAAACTTCAGAGCTGAGAATAGTCTTTCCACATTAACTTGAGTAGCAGGAAGAGCTGTTACTATTAGGGCTACTTCTTTTAACTTTTCAGGGTAGATTTGTATAAGTACTAAATGAGGTGTCTTGCAAGAACGATCATATTTCTCTATTTCTGCAAAGGCTGTGTAGAAATCTTGTTTGTATTTTTTCATTTTTATATCTGAAGTCCCTTGGTTCTTTATTTTCATTCACTTTGCCTTAGCCTTTTCAATATTATCCAAATATTTCTCAAAATCTGATTCATCAATGGAAGAAGAGGATAGAGACTCAGTTGCAGTGTGTCTTGATTTGAATACTCCAGTTGTTCTAAAGATAATTTCATTCTTAGTGAAATTTCACAGATGGCTTTCTTTGCCTTTTTAATTTGTTCATCATCCAACAAAATTCGATGTTTTGGATCTACATAAATTGAACCCAGCGAGATCTCATTTTATAGCAAACTAGTTTCTCTTTGCTTCATTGAGGAATCGATTCCTTCTGCAATAAGCCATCCCATTTATGATTTTTCCATTCTCGCAGAAACGAGCCTCCTATTATTGCTTCAAATTGTAGCTTTTTTGTGGCTATATATGGTGTAGAAAGAAGAGCTTCTAATTCGGCAAGATCATTCCACAGTCTTTCTGTTAGTGAAACAGTAGGGTTATCTACATCTTCTAAAAAAGTTCTTAATTTTAACAACCTCTCTATCATCAAATCTGTACTTCGCCATTACATTGCTTGATCAATTTTGGGAGTCTTTGCTGCTAATGCTGCTTGCCTAAATTTAACAATGAGATTTGTAGCTTGGGTACCAATAAGATTTCTAGGATTTGATGCATTTTGCAGCCATGGGCTTCTTTTCTAGTTGTGAATTATGTTACAATAATGCCATCTATGAGCTGAAGAAGTAACTACAGTGGTGGCCAAAATTGTGGACACTTTTGGAAATTTTTATGTTTTTGAACTTTGTATGCTTATAGAAAATGTTACGTTTCGCAAAATGCAAACTGTATATATCATTTTAAAGAGAATTTATTACTGAATTCAATACAAAACACAAAATTTAATTATTTGCAATACAAAAAAAGTTATATGTACTTTAATATAAATAAAAAACACAGTTATGAAGTGGTTTGTAATGTCTAGCTTTTCTGGCCAATCACTGTTCTTGTTTTGAGAACCAATCAAATGTTAGTAACTGCCAGTAGAAGCTGACATCATGTTTACACTTGAAACAATTCATTATTTTGCTTTGTTCTGTAGAAGGAGGACCTGTTTCTTATACACTGCAATTACAAGGAGGAATTTTTGTAAAAATTTTTAATATTTAGTCAAGAAGCAATGACATCAAATAAAAGAGTAGACTGGACACCTAGAAAGAGATGTAATATTATTGTGTTATGAGAAAGTTGTCTTTCCTATACTAAAATTGCAAGACAGGTGGGTGGTTCAGTGACTACATCTGGAGTCCGAAAGTTTTGTTTACGATATCAGGAAACAAATTCAATAAAAAACAAAGAAGGAAAAGGCCGAAAAAGGTGCACCACATCTATTGATGACAGAAGAATAAAAAGACTGTGTCTCCAAGATAGAAGAATGTCATCAGCGGCCATCAGAAGTGATCTGAATGATGCTGGTGTTTCTGTCAGTTCAAGAACAATCAGGAGAAGATTAACAGATGTTGGACTGAGAGGTAGAATTCCACGAAAAAAGACTTATCTTCATTTTCAGAAACGAAAAAAAAAAGACTACAGTGGGCAAAGGAACACATTAATTGGACAGATGATCAGTGGTCACAAGTTATATGGAGTGATGAAACTAAGATATCGTTATTCGGTAGTGATGGGCGAAAATATGTAAGACGTAGAATAGGAGAAGAGCTACATCCTGACTGCATTCAAGCAACTGTGAAGAACCCAGTTAGTGTTATGATTTGGTCATGCATGTCAGCAGATGGTATTGGTCGCCTTCATGTCATCGATGGGACACTGAATGCCAGAAAATACATTGACACTATTCTAGAACCAAAACTTCTACCTTCCATCAGAGATCTCTTTCCCAACAATGCTTCGTTTATTTTTCAGCAGGATTCTGCTCCTTGCCACACGGCCAAAATATCGAAAGAGTGGTTTCGTACAAAGAGCATTAAATTGTTGTCATGGCCAGGAAACAGTCCTGACCTCAATCCTATCGAAAATTTGTGGCACCGTTTGAAAACTCTTGTCCGAATGAGGCGCCCATCAAATAAAAGGGAACTAATTGAGGCTATAATTGTTTCCTGGCATCATGTAATAACGAAAGAAGAGCTTAAAACTCTTGTCAGCTCAATGAAACGTCGATGTGAAGCTGTAATCAAAAATAAAGGGTACCCTACTAAGTACTGATAACTCACTGCAATCATCACTATCTAATGTATATCGATAACTATTATCGTTTAACTTTTTTCGTATTGCAAAATAATTGAATTTGGTGTTTTGTATTGAATTCAGTAATAAATTCTCTTTAAAATGATATATACAAGTTTGCATTTTGCGAAACGTAACGTTTTCTATAAGCATACAAAGTTCAAAAACATAAAAGTTTCCAAATGTGTCCACAATTTTGGCCACCACTGTAGATGAATCAGTCTAATGAATAATGGCAAATATCACATCCATCCTCCTCCTTTATATTTATTTATTAATGTGTTAATCAAGTGGAAAATAACTAAATATTATTAATGTATATAGCCCATAAATAAAAATAATTAACTCAGTTTGTCTTTAATTTTTTTCGTAATTCACATTAATTTCATTTCAAATTGAAACTGTCCAAGAAAAAATAGAGGCATGTTTTTACTTACTCCAGCTCTGACTTCTTTTATCCCAAAATCTGCCTGACTCTGAGACCAACTCCACAGCCCTGTTCTCAATATTAATTGCAGGCATGTATTCATAAATATAGTATGTAGAAACACTGTGTCTAATGAATATGATTAATTTTTATATAAGATTTTATATCATAAAAATTTAGATTAGGATTATTTACAGCAAAACTCTTAAGGACTATATATCTAAAAGGAGTTATGTCTCGTAAAGCACATTTAAAGGGAAACAATTTGTATTACGTTACACATGGGCGACTATTTGCCAAGAATTGAAATTCTTGGCAATTCAAATTACCAGTCTTCAGCGAACTTACCAATTTTAGCACACATAGGCCACCCATATTTGAAAGCATGCTTTTTTGTAAGAAAAGAGAAAAAATTAAAAATAAAAAAATTTAGAAAAATGTCATACAACACAAAAGAGTGCAATAATACTTCAAGCTGTTTTGAGAATATGCAGAAAATGGAAACATGGTTTTAGCTGTGTTTCTTCGTTAGAGAAAAAGATGATATGATGAAGCTGTTTTGTGAAATGTTTCACTATATAAGCAATACAAAAGCAGCATAGGAATTTGTTTTTTCCTAACATCCAACCAAAGAGTTGAGGGGATAATTAAATACAATGGATGGCCGTGATTATTTTGCTTCACATGGAGGTTTCTTGTATGTGTAAAAAAAAGGGGGGTAAACTTTTATGTTTTCAAGGATTTGAAGAACAAACTCACAGAGAGTGAGAGAGGGTAGAAATATCTACAGCAAATTTTATTCATGACTGACTTCTTGCTTTTGGAACAATAAGTCTTCCAAGTTACTCAAGTTTCAATATATTCAAATACGAACACATCTCACAGAAGCCCTTCAAACAAACCATTGTCAAAGATAGAGTGGAGTCTGCTTTGTTTGAGAAAGTCTTTTGGTGGTGAAATCAGTCCTTGTCCACTTCAACGGGTTTGTCAAACAGAGACAAAGCATTCAGTGGCCTCTCTCACCTGCTGACCTATACAAATTCTACAGAAACTTTCAGTCAAACAGATGAGTTTCATGCTTTTAAGTACTTCCAGTCTAACAGCAAGATTTTGGTATTTTTCATATATGCAAGAGAAGAAACTGAGTTGTTTTTAATACTGAAGGGAAAATGTGTAATCTTATTTAAATTGTTTTGCACAGCAACTGAGTAGGGAGACAAAATTTGGTTTTCTTTATGCATATTTTTCTTAAAAATTACTTTATGTGTAATATTTTTTAAGAGAATTGCACGTAAGTGCATGCATTTTCGAATCAAATTTATTTAGTATGTAGATATGCTGAACAAGCATAGGTTCACACATATAAAATATATCTTAATACATATTTAAAAATGAAATAAAATTTGAAAATAATGCAATTTAGAAACTACTGTATTAAAAAATAATTAAAAATTTGTTGTTTCTTCTTAGCTTTCCCCCATAAGCATTTATTTTATTTTTGTTATATGCATTTATTTAATTTCATTTTGTTACATGCATTTATTAGACCTTTCAACAAATTTTGTTAGATTATTTGAATATGACAAAGCAAATGAGATCTATCTGCTTAAGGCAAGGGATGTTCCCACAGAGGACTTTCTAAGTAAAGGGATGCCCCCACAAAGGACTTTCTAAGTAAAGCTCTCTCATACACATGGGGAAACCACAAAACCCAACCATGCATCTAATTCTTTTGGGTTCAAATGCAAATTAAACTAGTAGTAATCAGCAGTCTTAGCCAGGAAGCCATTGGGGGGTTTGACAGATTTGTAAACCTAATAATAACCGATAATAAATGCACTAATGTTTGTGTAAAATGCAGTATGATGAAGGAATTCTCGGAAATGAATGAAATTTGTTGCATATATTACCGATAGTGGTAGTAATAAATGACCAAATTTACAAGAGCAAAATGAACATAGGAAATCAGTACTTTGTCTGCTATGCTGAATGATGAGAGTCTGTGCATGTCATGGCATTGAATCATGCAGGTTCTGAATGTAATCTTGGGGAATGGTATTCGATATGCCTTCAACATGACACTAAATTTCAATCTATTAAACTGTGTTCAGATGACGGTTTAAAGGCCATAAGTGGTTTAAGCCAAGCTGCATTGCTAGGCAACCAGTCTCTGCTATGTCACAAAATCTGGTTTAGGGCTCTTGGCATAAAGTTCAATTTGAACTTTATGCCAACTTGGGTAAGCATTGACCAATCAGAGCAAACACATTAAACCTGAATGAGAAGATAGTGTGGGAAAGCTGTAGACACATCCATGCATGCACAAATTTAGCTTCTCTAAGTGGATGCAGCTTAGACCCTGTGTCGTAGTTGTGAGTGAATTACCGCATTTTATTCCTTGTGAATATATTACATTTAAATTGCCATGTGAACACAGCCTTATGTGTCCCAGTAGCTGTATGAGCAAGTTGCCAACCAATGAAATCACAGACCGCTGAATGGGCGACATTTCCGGGGGATAAGCAGGCCATGGAAGAAGGAAACCTGTTGTGCCCTAAAGAAGGCTTGTGCAGTCTGAGAAACATGTGCACGGGCATTATACTTCTTAAATACAGCACCCAGGATGTGTCGAAGAATGGTGAGCACCTCTTTCTCCCCAACTTCCCTTAGGTAGCAAACGCTGTTGAGGTTACCTGCAAACTGAACTGGATGGGATGAGCAATTATACCTAATAGTTCCCTATGCCATGGTGCCAGGCATTTGTGCAGTATGACACTGGATAACATACTGTTTCAAGAAATGCATATTTTTTCTCTTGATTTTAAACTGTGTTATATTTCAAATCTTAATAATAAAATAAAACCAATATTTCTATAAATTACTTTGGCATACTGATTTATTCGATTTAACTGAAGTTTGAGTAGAATATATTCCTTTTGACATTCAAAAAAATTTTTGTTTGTGTTTATAGTGAACACAGAGTCACACATATGAATATAAAACTCAGGCATGCTGAAACCACAGTTTTAACATTTCAAATTACAACAAAGATGGATATACCATTAGAAACACCTGCACTTGTAATCAACCTTTAATACAAAAATAGAATACTTAATTGTATAGTATGTAATCTATTAAAAAGTATCACTACAATTCTTATTTTTTCCTATTTCTACTAAAATTCGGTAATGTACTATAACAACAAGCGATTCTATTTGACTTATATTAGTATAAAATATCACAAGGCAAACTTTCATGTATTAGTTTATTCACAAGCTTACAGTTGCCAGAAAGATAATACATGCCTGCTGTCTGGCAGTGATACTTTAGTTGCTGGACTCTTTCATAAAGTGTTCTTTTCAACTAGACTTCACACCTTATTAAGAGCTTTGTGTCAAATAACAACCACCACCAGAAACATAGGAAAAAGAAGACCAGAATGTGTCATCTGAACACGTCTTAAGCATTTTTCGCTAAGTCTGGGTTTTGTGTATGCACATCTTAAACACTTTTCGAGAGATTTTTAATGCATGTTAACATGTTTAAAGAATTTTTAAAGGAAATTGAAAATGTCTTAAGTAGTTAAAAGGTTAATTGTTTTAAACTTTTTCTTTTATTTCAAGTTTGAGAAGTTCAATTCCCTCTTTTGAACTTCAAAATTTATTTAAAATGGATGTTAAAAATGTCCGATTCATTTTTATTGAAATGTGTAAATTGTTATGTTAATGGCTGTGGATAAATAGATAGATATTATATTTTAGATTATGATAATGCTCCACAAAACCCAAATATTGTTTGTGTACACTATTTGTTCTACAGGCTGTATTTGTGATAAAATTGATTAATAAAGGTAAATTTATTTTAAGAAACATTTTTAACTGTCAAGTATAAGTGTTCAAAGTTTTTTATTGTATATATTGCCATATCAGTTGCAATGTTCCTCACTTGTAATCTGTTAACTAAGTGTTGAGGAACCTAGTGAACAGCTAACTGAATAATTGCTTAAGTCTAAGAACAGAAAGGTAAACTCAAGAAGGGTTTATCCTTTATTTGCTCAAAATAAAGATTTACAGTTGGCCCCTTTCTCAGGACATAGCAAAGCCTCCACTTGGTCTTAAACTCAAAAAGTAAGAAACAAGAACTAGCTAATGACTGACTAAGATTTAGTTGAAGCTAATACAGTTTTAAACTAGTTGGCCTGTAATATTAAATTAGCTAATGAACTATCAAAAGGCACTTATTAAGGCCAAGTGTAGTAACAGCTAGAGAGATGTAGCCAAAAGGCAGACCTATGCTATTCAGGAATTCTCTTTCTCTCAAAGTCAGTGAACTTTGACGTAAATACTACTCTACTTCTCATTTGCATTTAATGTGATTCTAAAACCTCATTCTGGTAAGGAATTGTAAGCTTAAAGTTAGAAGAGACAGGAAAGTGGTATAAACAAAATAACTGTTATAAAATTAAAATATACCTTATGCAGCAACTATTTTTAATTAGTATTCACTTGATGGAGTTTTATAACTCTAGTGGAAAGCATATAGAGTTCTGTCATTTTTCTTATTTAAAAGTACTTTTAAACTATGTCTTTATGTAAGTGTATGTTTTCATATTGACAGCAGAATTTGAGAAAGAAGTCCATGTATATTAAGTGACATTAGTTGGATTAGATCTGTTCCCTAGTATTATGCATTAATGTGAATTTTTATGTGTTGGGACAGAAATTTCATTGTGTGAATTTATTATGTTGTATTGTTGAAATATTAAGTGATATAAAAATTTATTTTATTAGAGTGAAGTTGAACAATTGAAAGAAACTATCAATATGTTAACAGAAGAAAGAAAATTTCTTAATTCAACCCTAGAGGATACTAAAAAAGAACTTTTGCAAAATCAGTAAGCATTATTTTTTCATTTTTTGTCTCTTTATTACATCTGTTAATTGTGGGTATAAGTAATATCAGCTTTTACAGAAATAATAAAATAAATACGAACTTAATATTAAATAATATAAAATATGTTTAGATGTTTTGAAATGCCATAACTTTAAATATGTATTTTTAAAATTCAATAAAATAATAGAGAAAACATGCCTACAAGTTTTGTTAAATGTTTTAGTATATAGTGAACATTTGGAAGTGGTGAATATCTGCTAAAAATCCAAATGTTTATCAGAATCCACAACAGTGATCTAATTTAATTATTGAAGCATTTTAATGCATCTTATGTTTACATGTATATTTTTTACAATGTTCACAGGGATACAAAATACTGTGTATATAATTTGATTATGCTGCATGTTAAAATCAAAGCTTAGAGTCAGTTTAAGTTACAGTTCTGATAGCTCAAGGAAGAAAGTGTTCGCAATAGCAATTTTCAAATCTTATGAATGAAATGCTATATGATGAATATAATTTCTGTATGTTTTTAAATTAATAATTTTCACTTCTTGGCTTAATTCTTTACAGTACAATTATCTAAAGTATAAAATTCTGTTATATGAAATAATTCTAATTTATTTCCAATTTGATATTACTTTGTGACTAATAAAATGATAAAAGTAACTGATGACCATATACCGCATTAGAATAGTTAAAGTTAGTTTAAAAAAACAGTTCTATTTTTTGAAAGTAAGTATATCATTTCTGAATTTTTTGATAAGTTTTGAAAAGCATATTGGAACATTTTCAGATATATATTATTTGCAATAGTAAATATACCTAAAAATATTAATGTCAATTTATTAAGAGAAATTTATCTCAGTTTGTGAGGAGAATATCTTATTTACATCTACAGTTATTCAGCTATACTCATAATTTATTTTTCAGGTCAGAAAAAGAATATTTGTCCAAACTTTCTTCAGAAAAAGAAGAAAAACTTTCCAAAATATCACAGGAGTATGAAGCAATGGTTAGGATAGAATTTGTTTCCTTCACTTTAACTTTTTTATATCTAATTCAATTTCATGTCATAAGTATATTCTGTTTATGAAATGACACTTTAACT
>KK121992.1:595121-617699 GCA_000611955.2 Stegodyphus mimosarum
CTATTATGAAAGCAGGAGATATTTTCAGTAAGTTCCAGCATTAAATAATATTATTTTATTTAAGCATTATTTTTCATTTTTTGTCTCTTTATTACATCAGTTAATTGTGGTAATTATATCAGTAAGTTCCAGCTCTAAATAAAACACCATTAAATGAGGTAATCTTAACATATGTATAATGGGGATAAGTAAAACAGAACAGAAAATAAATAAAATTGTGCTTTTTTACGTCCTTGTATGAAGTACTATAATCGCAAAAAATTTTGGATATCGTACTTAAACGAAAATATCCTTTTCAACTGTTCTCAAAACCATTTGAACAATGTTTTTGCATGACATCTGCATGCAAGGACAGAATAAAGGACAATTTTTGCCAAGAAAGATTGTAAAATGGATTCAGAAGAGATTTTTTTCTTCACATCTGTACATATGTATCTCGCATAACGCAAAAATGGTTGTAGTTGAAATCTTGCATATGGGACTGCTTTAATATGTAGTTGTGGATCTCCTTTTTTCATTGCAATTGGCTTCACCGATCGTATATAAATATTTAAAATAATTTAATTAAATAATTTATTTAAAATATTTTTAAAAATTGGGTATTGCTTTTATAAACATTTTATGGCTTGGCACATGATATGCATGTCAGTTGAAAGAGAGAACCAAACACATTTTATGTGAGAATTAAATGAGCTCTGTGAAGTAGGGAGAAAGTTATTATGTTTTTCAATTCTGCTTCCCTCCAAAAAAACCTTAGTTGTTTCATTTGATTCATTAAATTTCATTTAATTGGTTATTTAGTTAATTACTTATATGATAAGAATAAATTATGGTAAAACATAGATTCATGTTATTTCTTAGCCTTCTTTTAATATAGAGAAAAAAGTACTTTCAGATGAAATAAATAGTACTAAGTGAATAAAATAATACAAATAAAATGTAAAAATATTACTAGCTGCAGTTTCAGTGAAATTTGAACCTAGCTTTTGTCAAAACATCATGACATAAGTATTATGATATTGTAATAAATGGTATTTTAAATTTTTGTTCAAAATTCTGTTACTGTTGCATATCTTCATTACTTTCTAATGCATATCTCTATCACTGTGTACGTTATTAGTCCTGCTTTCAGAAATTTTCTCCATTGAAAATTTAACATTCTTCAGCTTTATGCTTTTCGACTAAGAAGTGATTATCTTCTACTATTCATCGGCTTTTGATCTTTATATTTGGGGCTTCTCTTTTCATTAATGATTTTAAACAGCTTAGTTTTCTGATGTTTTGCAACTTTTTAGCTGATAAAAATAACCTTCAGTTTTGAGATGCATGCCTATGAAATTAGCATACTAGGGCCAGGAAGGCTAACACTTAGCTCTAGTTATTCTTAAAATTTGAGAAAAAATATTTTTAAAAGTTCATTAAATTAAAACTGCAGTACTCTGAAAAATGTTCAATCAGAAATCTTTCAAAATTTAAAGAATAAAAGCTCTAATTTGAGCTTATTTATTTATTATTTATAAGTAATGTATAAAATATTATTCAAAGAAATTTTTGTCATGCTTATCAGATATTTTTAACTGTATTAAAAGTTCAAAACTTGAAACAAGGTTACTAAATTTTAAGTTCTTTTCTTAAATAAAAGTATGTATGTGTATTTGTTAAAAGTGAAAAATATCGACAAAAAGTCAAAGTTTAAATAAAATACCCTGCAGGCTGTTAAAATTGCAGTACTGTAAAGGGAGCATCTTAACAGATATGTGTGACATGATACGTACCTCATAATAAAATATGCAGGTTATTAGCAATGTTGCTGATGCATACATCATAAGCATCAATAACTTAGAAGCATTGTTAATGAGAAGAACTGAAAGTAGGTTTATTACATGGTAATCATTGCTCATTGCTTGTGGGAAAGATGTAAGATGCTTTATGTAAGAAAAGGAAACTTAAAATCAACACATTCAGATTTATGGTGGGTAAATTATAGTGTATTGTAATGCAGTTTATTTAACTATAAAAGTGCTGTTCATGCTGATGTAAGTTTGACTATTATTATCAGTTGTACAGGATTGTCATGCTACCAGAAAAATCGGGGAATTCGAAAATTTACCAAAAAATTCAGGGAAACGTCAGGGAATTTAAATATTTCAGTTAAAACCTGGAAAAGTCAGGGAATTTCCTACAGTGATCCCCTCTAAAAAAGTGGGTTTTGCACTGACGCTGGAAGCGATCACTTTCTTAGTGCATGTGAGCGCCATTCAGGCAGCTGGCATAAAGCCCATTTTTGCAGATCCAATCTTTGTCTTTTAGAAAGGCAAAGTAAGTTTCCAGTAACCTTGAGAATCGAGAGACTCACATGCGCATGAGCTGTGCATGTTGAACTAAAGAAATACGTATTCTTGTATAAAAGAAAATCGGTTTAATCCCAGTATAAGGTACCGTGGAGGTTAGAATAGCCTCCATGTATTCTGTTCTAACCTCCATGTACAGTACACACGGGATTTGGCGACATTATGATGAGCAGTAAATGGGTCATTTTGGTGTTGGCAGCAATTTTCAAAATCATGCCTAGGCCGTAGCATATACTAGGATTTTACTGCAAAATCTTTAAAAAAAAATTTTTCCCTTTTTAATAAATGCCTTATTTGATATTTTGCAGTAAAATAAAAGGTAATAATCAGTCATCTAGGCTAACCATTTAATATAACTATATTTTCCAAAATATCATTGATTATTGTAATTCAGTTTTTAATTATTTTAATGTTATTCATATCATTTAATGTTGCTTCTTTCCTCTAAATTTATTTATTATTATCAAATAGTACTTTCAAATTTCAGGAAATTTTCTCTGGCATAATCGTCAAACTAATTCTAGCAGTATGATGACATAACATCATGAAATTTAATGCACATATTTTTTGTTTATGTATGCTGCTAAATAAATATAAAATACCTGAATTTATTTTAAAATATCATTAAATAGATTTCATTCTTTTGTTTAGCTGCAAAATGTCTGCATAAAAAGACACTTTTTAATCCACGTTGGGCAGATTCTAATCTCAATTTTCAATGGAGAAAACAACTCCTATTATAGTTATAATAGTAATGCTTTGGGGATTATATGTATATGTGTGTGTCATATGTAACTGGCAATTTTTTTTTTCAAGTGGTACCATAATTATTTTAATTCTTAGCTCAGCCAACATGCATTATGCTGATAGACTGGAATTTTCTAAAACACACCTGGAAAAGTCAGGAAATTTCATTCTCCTGTTTGAGTGGCAACCCTGGTTGTAGAATTGACGGAGTCTTGGAGGGATGGATGGAGAAGTATGTAGGACATAATGATCGTGACAATGCCTCAGAGGACAGATATTTTGAGGTAGAGCCCTTACAGATTCTCCAGTGATATGTATTCTAGTTCAGAAATTAGAGCATATGGCAATGCAAGAAGTATTTGTACAGATGATGCCATATCTGCAGTGTCACAGACTGTTTGCAAAGTTGCCAGTGTTTTACCTATCTTGTATGATACAGCATAGGTATTTGTGATGCAATCTTTCACTGGATGATGTACGTACACTAATGAATGGCATTGATATTGTCTTTTCATATGAATCCTGCTTCTGACATGTAACATCATGATGGCCTATCTGTATGTGGTGATTAATGGGGCAACTTGGTGGAGTCTTGCATTATGCATTGTTATGGTGGCCCAACATTTAGAGTTTGAATGAAAATCTCAGTCATGTTTAGTGGGCATATCAGGTACACCAATTAGCCAGCATTTCAGCATATAGGTGTTAGAGCGTATATCCGTATCTGTCATATCTTCCAGGAATTTGTCAACATAATAGCATGTGACTGCATGATATGCACTTTTTTTTCCTCCTTGGCTGGTTTGTTCTGTAGTTTTTTCACTTATTGAACACATCTAGTTCCTGACTTCATGGATAAATAGCAGAGCAATGATTACCAGTAGCTACAACAGATGAACTGCAGCAAAGAAGTAGAAGTCTGATATGGTCTACAATACTCTCATCCAACCAGAATCTATTCCACTCTCTGTCTAGCTATGTAGCAAAAGTTATTGTTGCATATGATCTTTGCATGCTCTGTGCATTCAAACTACCCAAAATTAGAATAACTTTCCCTTGGATTATAATGTAATTGCATAATAAACATTTTTTTCAGGGTACTGCAGTTTAAATGGCCAGCAGTTTTTCATGGCATATTAATAAAAATTAAGTGAAAAGTTTAAATTTATATTTTATCTTCATTGGAATCTAAATTTACTTTATCATTTCTTTTGTCCACAACCTTAGCAAATCATTGTCCCAGTCTTATTAAGAATGTTTTATATAATTTTAAAATATATGCTACGTTTGTTATTTCCTTTTGATCTATATTTTACATAGCTGCCAACTCTTCCAGTTTTTCATCACGTCTTTCAGTAGATTACTAACTTTCCTGTTTTTAAATTTTTAGCCATCATAAGGAAAATGTTTCCTAGCAATAAATGAAATTCCATTCCCTCATCTCCAGTGATTTTCAGTATAGTTTTCCTTGTTAAATTTCGATTTGAATTGTCTTAATCAGCTGTAGATATTTGTAGAACTTTTCATGAAGTTTCATCTTATGCTTAATGGTAAATATTTGTATTTTAGTTTTATATTAACAAATGGTACATTATTGAGTTTACCCACAATTAATTTTATCTTCTTATTATTTAAAAGTATTTTGATAAATAAAAGCTTTTCTTCTGTATTCAGAATTTTCTCTGTAAAAAAGTGTAAGAATATTACAAAATGAAATTAGCCAAAGAACATAAGATTTATAATATATAACTAAATATATTTCACACTAAAATCACATTATAAATAATTTAGTAATCTGAATATAAAGTGAATTTAAGTCAACATGAAATTCTTGTGAAAGGGTGTCACCATGCAGTACGAAAACTTCCTGGAAACTCATAGTTTTCTCTTGAGAATGTTCTAGTTTTTTATATTTCAAGGTTGGCAAAGAGATTTTACATTTAGGATGCTGTGAAATTAGGCTAAAATGCAACCTTATATTAGCATAAATTTAAAATAAAAATCTATTTGTTTCTATGTGGAACAAACACAGGTTCCTCTTTCTTGAAATTAAAGAGTTCTGCAATTCTAAATGTATATGTTGAAGCAGAAAACACCAGTGCAAATGTAAAATTAGGCATTGTTTTGCCTAGTTTTGCATTTACATTGGTGTATTTCTCTTCCACATAAAACTAGGATTCTGTATTCCGTTTCCATACTATTTCAGTTTTTTTGGTGGGGGGGGGACGATTTGATAAAATTAAAATTCCATTGAATATATTCTTGACACCAGCATTTAAATATGGCAAGTATAATGTTTTAAATGCACTCATAAGTAATTTACTCAAAGGATTTTCTTTTATAATTATATTTGCTAATTTCATGTGAAAATTTAACAGCATCATTAATATCATTCCATTTTACAAAATATAAGCACTCAAAAGGAAAACAGATTTGATTTTTGTATCATTTGTGATTACTTTTATAATGCCAGTTTAAGCAATATTCACATTCTTTTATTATGTGATAAATAATTATTTGTCAGGAGGATAATATATGTGTATTTAAAAATATGCTTCATTTTATTATTTTTCTAATTTTAGGTACATAATTCTCAAAAATTGATTCATTCCAATAAAGAATTTAAGGAAACGTTATCAAAAATGAAAGGTCTTGAAGAAGATTTAAAAACTAAAAGGCAAGCTAATGAGAAGATATTGTCAAAAATGAAAATTCTTGAAGAAGATTTAGAAGCTGGAAAAGAAGCTAATGAGAAAATGCTGTCAAAAATAAAGATTCTTGAAAAAGATTTAGAATCTAAAAAAGAACTTATTCTGGCTAATGAGCAAATGATGTCAAAAATAAAGGTTCTTGAAGAAGAGTTAGGATCTAAAGAAGAACTTCATCTAGCTAATGAAAAACTGATGTCAAAGATAAAGACTCTTGAAGAAGAATTAGAATCTAAAAAAGAATTTATTCTAGCTAATGAGAAAATGCTGTCAGAAATGAAAATTCTTGAAAAAGAATTGGATGCTAAAAAAGAAATCATTATATCTAATGAAAAAACTGTGAGTGAGATTCATTTTTAAGTTCATATCAATCAAAAATTTGTATTACTAAAACTTAGCATGCTCATATTTGTAATTATTAAAAGTGATTGAAGTACTCAGTTTTTTTCAAAATCTTTTTCATATAAGTGTTTGTCTGTCGGCCTTTGCTTAGAATTTTTTTTGTGTGAGATTATGTAATTATTATTATTTTTTATTTAACTTTTTTTTTAGATATCACATTTACAGACTACTGTAGAAGAAAATGAGATAATATTGGACCAATTAAGATATGAGAATATTGAAATGAAAGACAAAATTGAAGCTGAAAAATATAGTGTTAAAATTTGTTTGGAATGTGAAGCATTAACAGAACAGGTAGTTAAGCCTAGCAGTTTCACAGGGCATATATTAAATTTTAACTATAATGTTAGAAAAAATTTATATTATGATAATTAATAAGTGATTAAATTCCACATCAGTAAAAAATTCTTATAATTATAAAAAAATATACAGAATTTAAATACCAAGCAGTGTCAAATAATTTAATTTACTAATTTATTTACTTCCTACAAACAATTTTGCTTAAAAAAATTTTTTAATTTCTCTAAAAGATGTTTATTATCAGGATTGTCATGCTTGTATGCATACCTATTTAATTTAAGTCTAAATCAGTGGTCAACTTCTGCCCTTTAAAAGAACTAATTTAAATTATATGTACTCTCTGCAACTTGCACAATATATTTTGCTTAGTTAATATTTAGAAGTGTACTCTTAAAAATGATTGTTGTTGTGTACACATTAATTAAGTACATATAGTATATCTATTCTAAATAAAGATACTTATAATCATCATTACAATTTTTTGTACTTTCTGATTATCTGAACCCCTACCCTCCACAAAATAAAAGATAATATTTTGCCAAATTGTTAAATGAAAAGCAAGACCCATTTTGAAAATAATAATGCACTAAGAATTTCATAAAAAGCAGTGAATCAATAAAATCTAAAAAGCAAGATACCTCTATAAAATACTTACTTTACCAAGAAATACTTATGTAATATCCCCCCCATGAGCATAGCAATCTGTTTTCACTTGAAAATATAGAGAATTGGGCAAATTTGGTATCATGCACAAACTTAACGCAACAAACTGACAAATAATAATCATCCAAGAACAGTTAATATCCTCTGTAACTGTATTTGGGAATAATTCAAGTTCTTTACAAAACTTTACTGATATATATATTTTTTCCAACAACAAATGATGTTTCACAACTGTGTAAGCCAATATACATATAAAAACATTTTAATGTTGTCAGTGATAAAAAGATTATTAAAAAAGGTTGCTGTTGAAAAAGCAGTTTCATTCATGTCAAGATGAATGAGCTGCTTTACAAATTAGAAGGTATTGCATTTCATTTATGGAGCAGGGGATGGAAATACAAAGGAAGGTCAAAGACTGTACCAAAATGCTTTTCTATAAGACTTGTGCAGAGTGAAGGTGTGCCTACAAGACTTGTGCCACCTCTAAGAAAAGTAGAGTATCCGTGCAAGTTCTTTGTCAAGTGTTGCAGGATACAGGGCATCTAAGGAATATAAGGACACCATGTGTTACAGAGGGAACCTGTGTAGATCACCCCAGATGTTGCATTTCAGAATTTTTCCATGTGGGAAATAAGCCTCAGTTGATGGTGAGGCATGTGCTACAAGACAGATGCTTACATCCTTACCATGCACAGGGGATGCAGCATTCACATCTATAGATTATCAGCTAGATTTTCCTTCATGTTTGTAATTCGCTACCAAATGCAATTATGGGAATTTTTATAGGCTATATAATTCTCCCTGAAATCAGCAGTTAGCATTCATATTCATAATAGTGATAAATATCTGGATTGGAAACATTCGTGATCATTTGATGGACCCATACTGTTTGTTAGATAAATTGGATGGATGAGCATAGCTGTTTTTTTGCAAGAAATCTCACCAGACTTACTGAACCATCTTCCAGCAAACTCTGAAACATGTATTTGGTTTCAACATGATGGAGCCTTGCCCCTTCCACCATAGATATGCAGAATGTATGTGGATGTGATAATTAATGTTATGTTGTTTATGTTATAGCTGGATAACATAAACAACATAACATTAATTATGACATCCACATATATGTATCCACATATAATATATTTGGGTTCAACATGATGGAGCCTTGCCCCTTCCATCATAGGTATGCGGAATATATGTGGATGTGATAATTAATGTTATGTTGTTTATGTTATAGCTGGATAAGAGTTATGGAGTGCATTATTGTGACAATTTTCTGCAAAACTTATTATAATTTGATGGCTGAGGATGGCACTAACATGCCGCAGATAAATTTTGCTAGTATTACCGCAGGTCATGGAAAAGTGCCTGCAAGATGGTCCAAGGGTCACCGTTTGGCTACCTCTGATGTAGCTAATCAAATTTGAAAATGTAATTTACAGTAAAGGTGTTAAGATGGATTGAAATTAAAAACTTTATTTTGTTTTAGCATATTTAGCTGTAATGTAAGTAAGCTTAATATATTAGCTTAATGTATTTAGCTGTAATGTAAGTAGTTAATTAAATTATCCTGTTCAAAGATTTTAATGTTTTAGAGAAATCTAACACTTTTAATTTATTTTTTCCTTCAGTCTTGTAATGCGTAAATAAATTCATATTCTGACTTTTGTTTTTAATTTTCCAGGTATAAAATGAGTTAATTTAATGCATAATTTCTCAAGGGCCTGTTTTGTATTTATAAATGCGCTGAAGCCTCTCCTCGTGATCACTTCCCCTAAATGACCATTTTAAACATCACTTTAAGGCAGCTACATCCGCAGAAGACCAAAATTATTTATAATCATTAGTGGGCATCTTGGGGAGGTATTATTGTGTTGAATCACAGATATATATAATTATAAAAGCATTTTAATAAAATTGAGAATAAAAGCTTGAGAATCAGCATTTTGTAAATAGATCGATATTTAATCTGTATGGTAAGCAGACTGCATTCTGGATTGCAGAATTATTACTCTAAAGCTAAATATGTTAAATGTCATAAATTACTAGACTACTTTGATACTTCAACATTCACTGAATACATTTTCCTTGTAAAGAAAATACTTTTGATCTCCGCAGAATGTAATGTGAGAGAACAGTTAGATGAGTGCAAGGCAGTATATATTCATAACATCTTTTCCGTATATGCTAATGAGTATCTAAATTTTCAAAGTGAGTGGATAGTTGGGTTAAAAGAATTGCTAGCAGAACTATCACATGTATAGTACAAAATGTAAATCATTTGCGCCTGTTCTTTGCATGCCAGAACAATAAAATAATAATTTCACAGTGTGGATATATAACCTAGTACTACTTCTTTCTATTCAACTCATCAATGTAAATATCTGTATTGGTGTCAAAAAAAATTCAAAATAAAATAGCCCACGCTGTCATTTTTACTGAAAAATTCTTTTGTTAAGAGCTAGTGATTGCAAGATGCATGCATAGAAATGACTAAGAAATACAAATCATCTTGTGCAAATATGCCGTTATTGTTGTATGCATCTGCAACCATTACTGTCTTAATGCTCACTCAGACATAGTATATTGTTTTGTTTAATGAGACTTTGGCAGGGAAGTTGGATTATAATATGCATTGAAGAATTTCATTTTATCATTAAAGCACTGTAAATAATTTTTTAGTCCAAAGGGGGCAATTGCCTCAGAAGGACTATTAATTTCATTTTGGCATTTTGCTTCGATTTGCTAAAAGTGTTGTTTCACTTTTCAGATTGTTGCCACAAAATATAATTGCCCTGTATTATATTTAAAGAAATTAAATGATAAAGAATCTGTGTAAATGTTACGTATGTTTCTCGCATTGTGATAAAACAACAGTACCAAGTGTGAATATTGAATGTGTGAATATTGAAAGTGTGAATATATGGGTATCTGGAAGTCCAAAATTGAAATTTTGAATTTGTTTTATTATCGATTTCATATTTTGTAAAATTTTAAAGAATTTTTGGTTAATAGACTCAAGGATCTCAAAGCGAGCAATAGCAACATTGTGCAGAAAAAATATTTTTATCTCCAGCACGTGAGACTGTGTATCAGAAATTCTAAACATAAGTTCATTTTAAAATTATTTTGTGATATTGCTCTTGAACTGAATTTTATGGTTTGAGTGCGAAGAACATGATATTTAATAAATAAAGGTAAGACACTAAATGTTAAAAAAATGCCCCTTTGGACATAATTTAAAATCTGGAACTTTTCGAATTTTTATTTTCTTAATTACTTTTTTATGTGTATTTGCTTTTATAATATAATTAGAAGGCGAATTAGTTTCAAAATAAATTTAATTTGTGGAAAAAAATTGTAGGCAAAATACATTTTGGGCAGTTATATTGCATTGTTAGTATTTTTGGTTATTCATACAAGCTTTGCTCCATTTTCAATATATCTAATTTTCCATCTTGGTTCCTAGAAAAAAAATTCATGCTGATTGTAATTTGTTTCTGTACTTTGAAAATCCATTATACTAATTAAAATTTTATTGTCACACATAGGTAAAAGAAGTAGAAAACTTAAGGGAGGAATTAAAAAGAACTAAAGAAGAATTATCAACTCAAAAGATACAGACAATTGATGTATTGAGGATTCTTTCAGAAAATGAGGTACAGTATATGCCTGTTTTAGTGGCATAGAAACTTTATGAAATTTACCTTTGTAAGATTTTAAGTGGCCATATAAATTTATTATTCTTTGTCTATTTATAAATTAGATGACATAATAAGAAAACAATTATGAATGAAGCATTTTCTTTGCCAAAAAACTAAATTCTTTGTTATAGATGAAGGTTAGACAAAGAATTTTAAAAACTGCTATAAAATTAAAAATCCTGAATAGATGTAATTGTAAAATTAAAAAAAATTCATTAGTTAAAAATTAAATTTTGATCATTTTTGGTACTAAAATTTTCAGTACTTAAAAATGCATTTCTGTTATTCATTATTTAAAGAAATTAGTAGCTAAATTTCTTTTTAGTATTTTGAAACATGATGAAAATTCATTTTTAATGGAAATTATGACTAGTAACGGTTATGATAGCATTATAGGGTAATGAGCTTAACTTACTTCTTTTTGTCTTTGACATTGTTTTTGTTCTATGTGTGCTTTAATTATATTTGCTGTCCCTTGTATGAAGTGAAAAGGAAGTATTGTAATCTCAAAAAATTTTGGGTATCGAATTTCAACAAAAAAATCTATTTTGACCGCTATCGAATGCAATTTAACGATGTTTTTGCATGATATCTGTGTGTAAGGACAGACTAAAGGACTCTTTTTCACCCAAAGAATTATAAAACTGATTTAATATGTGTTCTGAAGAGATTTTTTCATAGTGTCTGTGTGTACGTATGTATGTATGTATCTCGCATAATTCAAAAACGAGTAGCCTCATAATGTTGAAATTTTGCAAATAGGTCTGCTATAACATGTACATGTGCACCTCCTATTTTGGTTGCAGTCGGCCACACCAAAAGTATATAAATATATGTATGTATATATATCCACTCTGTTACTCGGCTCAGTGAGCTCAGTTTCTTTATTCTTATATGTTTATAAATTGTGAATTTTTTGCTTTAAAAATGATTGAATTATGTTGCTCTTATCTTCCGGTTAAGGTTTTTATGCCTTTAATTAACTTGTATGTTATGGTTGTAGAATTATCAGCAATTTAAAAGTTGTTTAACTGCTGCTAAGCCTAATTATTTTGACCATAGCCATATTTTTTTACATTTGAAACTTACTGGAATAGTGGATTTGTTGCCAATCTAGGGAAACTAAGCTTTGCAACAACAAAGTAACATCGTCTTTTATTATTACGAATTAAATTATGCTTATTCTATTCTGGAATTATCATTTAGGTTGCTAAATTATCCCACATATTGACTCAGAATAGCATACAAAATTTTTATTTTGTACTGCCCACAGCAAATTCTAGAATTATGGCTGAATTTATTTGAATTGTTAAACTCTGTATTTCTGAAAACAACATAGACCAATCAATTTCCATTCTTCTTTTGGTTTGTTCCAGTGATTTTACTTGCTTGTATAAAGAAAAAGAAGTATTGTAATTGAAAAAAATTTCATATTTCAACAGAAATATCTGTTTGACCATTCTTGAATCCATTTGGACAATTTTTTTGCGTAATGTTTGTATGTATGCAGAGAACAAAAGACTGTTTTTGCCAAAGTGGATTATAAAATGAATTCCAAAGAGATTCTTTTTCCATGATATCTGTATGTATGTACGTGTGTGTATCTTGCATAACTAAAAAATGATTAGCCTTAGAACATTGAAATTTGGTATCTGGGACTATAACATCTAGGATTTGCACCTCCTTTTATTGTAATTGGCAGTACCAAACCACCCCCTTACCTGACTTTTATTTTCATGGTTGTTGGTTGTATTCATATGCTTCCAGTTACAGAAATGTTTTAAATGACAAAAATATTCATGTTTTGACCATGTCAAGTTTAAAAAAAATAATTCATTTTGGACAAATAGCAAAATCTAACATATAAGGCAGTCTTCTGTTTCCCATACTTATATTTGGGCTAAAATATAAGTATAGGGTCCAGAAGTTTCATACTCATTATAAAATTATAAGAAGTTTGACTCCCATGCAACAACAATATGTAATTTCAAAATTTTCTGTTTTTAATGTCATTTTCAACTTAGCTTGAAGGATTGGTTATTCAAGTTAGAATAATTCGAGTAAATAAGTTTAAATGAAGAGCAGCAAAAAATCTGCATAATTTAATAGTACAAGGAAGTCATGGGGTGTTTGTTAGAAATAAACTTTATTTTATTTTTATGATGTTGTACCTGCCAAAGCAATGCTATAATTATAGATAATGTTCCTAAATATTCATGTGTAGCTTCTTTTTTGTTTTTTGCTAAATGGCAACAAATAGTCAAATCAATAAACACGTAACGTGCATTAGTGATTTGCGTATTTCTTTCTACTATATTACAAAATATATGTGCCATTTAAGTAATTTTTATCACGTTGTCAGTACAATATGCTCTAAAGAAGTTTATTTGGCAGAAATGAAGAAGAAATTTTGATTTTTTTCCGAAAGAAAAAGAAGCAACATCCGCAGCGCCGGCGAAGCTAAGCCTAACATGTTGAAAGTGACCTGATGGAAGAAATTAAGGTTCAGAAACTTGACGCAGATATTTACAATGCTTGGAAAATCAGAGCATGAGCTGTTTTAGTTTAAAAAAAATTGTTTGGAAGCAACTGATTCAGGTCGCGGTACTGAATTAAAGAATGATGAAAAGAAAATTAATGAGAAAGCCTTAACCTTCCTATTCTTAGCAGTTGAAGACCAGTTCTTAGATGACATAGCTGACTGTGAAAGAGCAAAAGAGCGTGGGATACTTTAAAAGACTTACATACGAAATTTGAACTCTTGCATTCTCTACAGTTTTTAAAAGAATTTTAATGTAACTTTAAAAGAAAGTGTCAGTTCTTATCAAGTCCATTGATGGACTTCACCGAAAAGTAATGTCTTGCAGACAGAGAAGTTGCCTTCGTTATATTAAAGGGGTTTGCCCAAATAATATGAAGGTCTTATCCTCAATTTAGAACTTGAAGAAGATACGTTGTCAACTCAAGTCATAAAATCGCATCTCATCGTTGAAGAGAAAAAGTTACTGCGCTACACAAAAGTGAAATCAGAAGTTGCTATCAGTGAGGTCATGACAGAGGAAAAATTTAAAACTCAAGATAAGTAAAGAACTAAAACTATGCAGCCATTACAGAAACATCATAAAAATACTGGCAAAAAAACCTGTTGCTTTTCTTTTGGGGAGTGGGGTCATATTGCCCAAAATTACTCTGCTGCTAAAACCCCACATACAAAAATTGTTTCTGATGAAGTATATCAAGTACTGTTTGTTGATTCTTGTGGTGAGAAACCTGTCTGTGATTGGTACTTCGATAAGAGAACCCCTGAGCATATGTTTTCTCAAGAGCAGAAATTTATGAATTTAGCTTCAGTAAAATCACAAGTTGAGATAGCCAATTCTGAAAAAATTGAAGTTTCTGGCACTGGAGACATTGTTTTGAATCCTGTCAGAGAATGTGGGAAAGATGCTATTCACGTAGCAAATGTTCTGTATGTCCCTAAGACCTTCTTTCAGTAGGAAGAATAGAAGAAATGGGAATGACTGTTTCCTTTGAGAGGGGCAAAGCAATCATGAAAGATCCAAGACAACAAGATAAGGTCATTCTCACTGCACATAGGTATAGAAGATTATACAAAATTGAAGACAAGCAACTGCACAAAATATACCTTTCCAGACATGAAGAAATTATGCATCAAAGATTAGGACATTTCCACCATGATGCAGTTAAGAAACTTATGAAAAGAGATGATTTGAAAATGATGTGTGAAGAAATCCAAGAAAAGGAGGCTGTTTGCTCAAGATGTGTTTTGGGGAAAATGAAGACTCCATTTCCCAAGGAAAAAGCTGAACGTTCAACTAGATTACTTCAGTTGATACATACTGACGTAATTGGACCTATCACACCTACATCAAAAGGTGGATCAGAGTAGGTCGTTACCTTTGTTGATGACCACTGAAGGTATGCTGTAGTTAAAACTATGAAATCTAAAGCTCAAGTCTGAAAAATTCATGGACTATAAAACAAGTGTTGAAAATTTCCATACTCAAAATCACTACTTTACGAAGCAAGGAATATGTCAACAGTGAATTTGATGATTTCCTAACCAAAAATGGAATAACAAGAAAACTCACAGTTCCCCGGACACCACAACAAAATGGAGTTGCAGAAAAAATGAACCATACTTTATTTGATATGACTAGATGTCTTCTCCTAGATTCCAATATTCCACATGAATTGTGGGCAGATGCTGTGACTACTGCCTGTTATTTGTGCAACAAGTGTCCATCAAAAGCTACCGAAGGAAACATACCTGAAAACTCTGGACCAAGAAGCCTGTGCAAATTAGTCACCTGAGAATATATGGCTGTCGAGTTTTTGCTCAGATTGATAAAACGCTGCAGCAAGGAAAACTAGGGAAGCATGCTCCAAGAATGTGTCTTTATGAGATATCCCGAAGGTGTGAAAGAATACAGACTATGGAGTACAGAGGAAGATAAGTTTTCAATGAGCAGAAATGTTAAATTAATGCAGAGGAAGATAAGTTTTTAGTGAGCAGAAATCTTCAGTTTGATGTTTTTCCATTGAGGAGGAGCCAGACAGCTACTCAATCAAAGAAGAAAAATGAACTGATCTTTAACTTAAATCATGAGTACAATTCTGACAGCAAAATAAATGTTGTTCCATCAGGAATACCCATCAGTTGCACCATCACAGATGTCAAAGATGTTGAAGCCCCATTAAATGACACAGCGGAAGAAATACAAGACACAGAATTAGCATTACTGGGGGATTCTGATAGTAGTAAGAAAGACCCTATTGGAATCAGAAAAAGCACTAGAGAAAGGAGACCTAAGACTTACTATGGGGATCCAGTGTTAGAAGCTGTTTGTGAAGAATAACCTGCCATCAAAATCTGTAAGAATCCAACAAGTGTAAAAGAAGCAATGAATTCACCAAATGCAGAGATGTGGAAAGAAGCCGTGAAGGAAGAATTGTCTAATTTGTATGAAAAGCAGACATGGGAATTGGTTCCAAAGCTAGCTGCCATCAAACCCATAGGGTAAGTGGGTAGTCAAAGAAAAACAAAATGCAGAAAGAGAAATAATCAAATTTAAAGCTCAATTAGTAGCTAAAGGCTACTCACAAGTCCCTGGTATAGATTTTTCAGACTTTTCTCCCCTGTTTTAAAGATAAAATCTATAAGAATCCTTCTAGCCCTTGCTGTCAAGTTACGAATGGAAATTCATCAAATGGACATCACTGCTGCCTGTCTAAATGGCTTATTCAAGGAAGACATGTACATGGCACAACCTGAAGGATCTCAAGAGCAAGGTAAAGAGCGTCTAGTGTGCCATTTAAAAAAAAAGCTTAAAGGCAATCAGGAAGGCAATAGAATGAATGCTTTGATACTTTGAAGAATTGTGGACTGTCATGCTCAAAATGTGATCCATGCATTCATTACCATCCAAAGTGTTATATCTTGGTATCTATGTAGAAGACATGCTAATTGTTGGGACTCTAGAGGAAATAACTGCATTGAAGCATAAGGTTGTGCAAAGATTCAAAGCGGCAGACCTTGGTGAAGCAAATGAAATAGTATCTATGAGGGTCCAGAAGCATGCTGATGGCATCTTAACATTAGATCAAACAGCTTATATAGAAGAAATTCTGGAAGAGTTCAAATTAGAATCAGTCAGGGGAGCATCAACACCCATGGATCCCACTGTAAAACACCAAAAGGTAGATGATGAAGAGCGGAGAGATATAAAAGCAGAAAGTGACCAAATTCCATATAAGCAAGCCATAGGTAGCCTATTGTACCTTGCTTATGGAATACATCCTGATATTGCATTTAGTGCAACCTATATGAGCCAGTTTAATGAGAGGCCATCTGAATTTCACTGGAGGAGTGTTAAACATCTTTTCCCATATCTTAAAGAGACCAGACATTCAGAAGGACAGGAAGAACCCTTGAAACATTCTCTGATGCTGGCAAGGTTGACAAAAAATCCTTCAGTGGATATGTTCTGATCTTAGGTGGGGCTGCAATATCTTGGTGTGGTAAGAAGCAGTCTACTGTTGCCCTATCGTCAGCTGAAGCTGAATATGTGGCTGCTGGCCTTGCTACAAAGGAAGTTTTATGGATAAGCAGACTGTTGAAGGAATTGGAGATGTTGAAGTTTATCCCATCGCCCTCAGTTATAAAAGTAGACAACCAAGCAGCTATGTTCATCGCACAAAACCAAACTACATCTGAATGCAGTAAGCACATGAACATCAAGCATCACTTCATTCATGATTATACTGAGAAAGGTGTGATTAAATTGGAATATGTAAATTCCAAGGAAAACATAGCTGATCTTCTGACTAAAACATTTCAAAGACAGTGTTAACCAACTTGAGAAAATATTTAGGTTTACACAAACAACCCTCCCATGTGTAATATAAAAGGTGCCTGTGTATGCTCATAACACTTGTAAATTTCTCTTGCCAATTTTTATTCTTCAGTTATGAACAGTTTCTGCAAGTTCTATTTTTTTAAATCCCTCATTTTTTTAGGTTGTATTTAATCAATTTAAGTGAAAGTTTTTTTAGGCATACTTTGGCAAGGAGGAGTGTTAGAAATAAACTTTTTTTTTTTATTTTTATGATGCTGTATCTGCCAAAAGCAATGCTATAATTATAGACTCTATGTTCCTTAATATTCACATGTAGCTCCTTTTTTTTGTTTTTTGCTAAATGGCAACAGTTAGTTAGTCAAGTTAATAAACATGTAATCTCCATTAGTGATTTGCTTATTTCTTTCTACTATATTGCAAAATATATCTGCCATTTAAGTAATTTCTATCAGTGTTCATATCAGATTTTTTGGTATTATGTGCTAGCATATCTTTTCCTCTCATTCGTTTGCATGATAACAGTTTGGATTTGGTAAAATTTACCTCTTACCTAAACCCCCTTTTTTTAATCATTTGGCCACAAAATGATGATATTATTTCAAGTGCATGCTGACCACGAGTAAGAAGCCATGATATAATCATCTTTATTTCCTAATCTTTGTTTTAAGTAATACCAACAGCTTCAAGCATACTATTAATTGAATGTGTAATGTTTGATTTTCCTTTCTAATAACTTGAAGATATACTTATCCACGATACTTTCTTGTTAAAGTTGCTATCGCATAAGCTTTTGGCAACCTTTGATATTTGCTTATTATGAAATGGATTATTGAATTTGCCAATTTTGTTAACACTATATTTAGTGGCTATTTTAACTAGGAAGTGCTGGTACTTCATTTTTACTTTTTTAACAAGAAAATGCCATGTGTACTAAAATTGATATGTGAAGTTAATGAAGAAACTGAAGAAATTAATTAATATATATATGGGTGTATATATATAAAACAAAATAAGGAAGAGGTATTATAAACAAGCTAATAAATTTGCTGTGGTTGTGCTACTAGGTGCAGTAATCGAAAGATCAGTAGCAGGAAAAAGAAACTGAAAGCATACATTCTTTTTATTAATGAATCAAAAGTAAGATTTACTTAATAGTGTAGGTATCTCTAGCATGCAGATAAGAAAAATGTAGATGTGCTAGTTTTGATCAATACTTTTAAGTGTCTCATTTGAAATTTTCAGAAAATCTATGAAAAAGATACTATATCAAAAGAGAAGGAAATTATTGCTCAAAAAGAAGAAATATACCGGTTAGAAGAAGAATTAAAATATTCAAAATTTCAGGTATTTTGCTTTATTTATTTTATATGAGATGAAATAAATTTTACGAGACTACTTTCCAAACCATTTAACAATTTTTCTTAAGCACCTTCTGTTTATAACAATTTTTATATGAGAATCTTAATAATTTATTAAGAAAACTGGTGAATCTAGATTAAATATGAAGTTTTATAAATGAATTATTATTTTGGAACCATAAAAATTAATATTTTTTATAAACCCAAATTGCAAACTGATTTATGATAATTTCAATCTGCCATAGTTAAACAGTTTTTGTCTTCAGTACAACTAATAAGAATTTTCAAATTTCTTTATTTGATTTAAGAGCTACTTAGATGGGATAGTGGTTAGTGATGCTGACCATTGTACTGAAGGACCTGGATTTGAATTCTAAAGAAGGCAGGATGTTTGTATATTGTCTATAAGGCATGGGACATTCAAAATATGCAGTGAGCTAAAAGTCCTTTCAAGTGGTTTGGTGGTAAGAAATGAGGAGTGGGAGTGTCTGAATCATCCCCCAAGGTGCTTTCCTTCAAACTTGAAGTGGAGCTGAGCAAAGTCATACTGCCACCTCAAAAGCTTATATCAATAACATATGATGCTCAAGGTTTATACTAACAATAGATGCAGTTTTGAACTAGTTACCATGATAAAGTTTGTAGGCTTGTTCTGATTAGCTGACAAGTGAGATTAGCCACAAAAAACAAAACGAGGAATGATAAGAAATTTTGTTTTCCCTTTATTTAGGGGGAAAAAATTGTTTTATCTTTCTGAATTTTTTTAAATGTGTTAGGCTAACTAGGACAGTTGACAGAGATCGAAGTCTGCCATGTAATGAGTTATAAAGATTTTGAACCCTGTATAGTGCATTCAAACCTGATGAGTTTATATACTGATATGCATATTTTTGCTCCCTAGCTGTAATTATTATCTGTTTTCAAAGTACTGGATGGGCTTATGAATTGATCCATATTTTTAGTTTTGTACTATTTTTAAGTAAAATATATTTATTTTTTATAATTTTTCTAATAATGTTTTCTTCTGAGATGGAAAATTTCTGCATATTATGCTAAAAAAAGTTTATAAAACTAAATTATTTCCAGTTAAATCTTGATGAACCATCATGGCTTATGTTTGAGCATAAACTGGATTTAACTTCCACAAAGCAGAAAATTTTAGATCATTATTATTGGATGTAATATTAGCTCAGTAAATTACAAAAATAAAATTCTCAGAAGTGTTCATGTAGTTTTTCAGTGGCCTGTAATATAACTTTAGATACAAAAACAATTTAAGGCTTTTTAACAACTTTATTTTTAACTTTTTCAAATTTTCCTTCCAATGAAGCAGTGATATGAACAAACGACAAAGTTTTTAAACTACATTAGCATAGCAGCACAGGGTTGCCACATAAGAAGTACAGATATTGCCAATTTGGAGGCACTAAAGAGTTGCCCCTCCACACACACAGAGTAGCATTAACACCGCCTGACTTTGAATTACTTCCGATTTAAAAAAAAATTCATTCAGTAAAACTATCAAGGAGTTTTTAAGAAGTTATACAATGAAGCATTTCAAAAATTCAAAATAACACAATAATCTAGCAAAGAGTATTTAAAATACAATATTCATTCAAAATAAAAAATTCTGTAGGAGTATACAAAGTTTAGGTATGATTTACAGGTAATAAATATACATTAAAATGCTACATTTAAAAAACCACATGAGGTGTTTTTACTAATGTAACATGTATTTTCTCCCTTTTTCCTGGTATTACATCATGAATTCTACCAATTAAGCAAGAGAAAATTGGGAGGTTATCTTCATTTAACAATATTTACTCTTTTCAAACTGCCATTTTCCACTTGTTGGAGATTACTTAAATAATCTGTTAACCATTTTTGCCAAATGATTTGGTTATATTTTTGACCTTTTTGCCACCTAGTCTATTAGTTGAAGTTCAGCAAGGGCACTAATGGGTCGACCAATTAAAAAATGACCACATGTTAAAGTCTCAAATTCATTTGGATCTGAAAAATGGAATGAGTGATTGTCTAATAAGGATACCTTCAACTTGATTTGCAACATTTAAGAATTTTCAAGAATTAATTTGGATTTTACTATAGTTCTTTTCAGATGATATTAACTCCTGACACCCAGAGTCTGCCAAAATTAGGAGACAAAAACTTCCAAGAAACTGACTGCAACAATAAATAAGCTGCTAAATTTCAGGAGGGTGGAAGTGAGATGATACAATTTTTTCAGTTCTGAATTAGCACTTAAGAAATTAGTAGCATAATCTGAAAATATTGTAGAACAGATGCCACAACAAGCAAAAAATTGTTTTGAAGTCGTAGTTAAAGCCTCAGCTGTTAGATCAGTGAGAATTTCCAAGTGTATTGCATGAGTGGCAAAACAAACAAATACTGCTACATAAATTTTGTTTAAAATACCTTTACACTGATTTTTATATTTTATATAAAATGGACCATACTGCTATTGGTAAAAAAAAGTATTTATTATGACTCTTTCCTTAGGCAAAGATGCTATTAACTGCTCTTCTACACTCATGTCCATAAATTAAGAATAATGCTAGTTCTGGCAAATAAAGGTTCAGAAACAAAACAAACATGACTTATTAATAAAGCGCATTTATTAAACAAAAGTTAAAGAAAAAAAAGATGTTGTATGTATAATACCATTCATAACTACTACTTTTGCTGCCTGGAGCAGTTACAAAAAATATCTCCCTTACAAAAACTTTAGATTATGGGGTTGGTATGAAGATGAGTACATCATATGTCTTCCAGACGATGAAATACAGTCCTTACACCTTCTAGGCATGCTGAGTATCAAAATATCGAGTTGATCTTGGGAAAGATTATTTCACCTGGAAAGCAATACTGTCTGAAATTCTGGTATATATGTAGAAGGCATTTGACGGGCTGCAATTCATCAGTCAAGCATGTCCTGCACATACTCTATCAGATCCAAGTCAACTGAGAATTCTGGCCATTCCATATGGGTGATATCTGGCATTTCTTTGCAGTTTTTGCACCGTGAGAATGGACATTGTCATTCATAAACACAAATTCTACGATCATGGTACTCCTAAACAAACATATGTGTTGTTCCAGATTGATGTTCCAATAAATTCGGCTTGTCATGGTTCCGATCTGGACATGCAGACATGTTCTGGAGCTCAGTATAATCCCACCCCAAATGAGCAATCTTGCACCACTGTAATGGTGTTGTTCATTGATATCTTGGTGATAGCAGATACCTGGAGTTCTCCATATGAAACTCCGACATGAATCAAACTGCAAGCTAAACCTTGACTCGTCAGAAAGCACCACATGAGCCCACTGTAATGATGTCTACACTGCATGTTCTCTACTCAGGGTTCGTACAGTCCTTAAAAGTCCTTAGGTTTTTTGGAATCGATTTTTGGTCCTTAAAAGTCCTTAATTTCGGCCAAAATCGGCTGAAGGTCCTTAATTTTAATCATCTGAAATTTCTGTCTGTTTTTACGACTGCCAGTTTGAGTGTGAATTAGCATTTTAGAGGAATATTTTTGGCGATTCATTGACATATATGATTGTTGTTTGAATGGGTGAATGGGTTATAATTTGTTCTTATTTCTAATATAAATAGTGGGATATTTGAGTTTCTAAGCAAGAAGTGAAACATAAGCATTTCAAAATTCATTTTTTTTCTAATGAAGATCTCTTAAACAACTTTTTGCTTTTGGTGATGTGAATTTTTTTGTTTAACGGTTCTAAATTTAGCGACATATCAACATTTTGGTGATTTTAAGATCAGTTTTTATAGAAAATTTTTAATTCCGAGATCTGAGAATTTTTCGACAATTTTTTTAGTACATTGTAACAGTAATAAATTCCATTAAAATAATGGTAATTGAATATGGTATATTGAAATTATATTTTTAAAAAAATTATAATAAAATATTTTTATTTTT
>KK121992.1:619260-652409 GCA_000611955.2 Stegodyphus mimosarum
GCTTTTTTAACAAATATTGTTAAAAAAAATAAATAAATTTCATATTGGCCATGTAAATCCATAATGACTAAAGTTATCTAACTACCTAATTTAATTATTTATAACTAACTGCTTACCCTTAAAAATTACCTCTGCATATTAAAGCGAGTTATTGCCTTTCATTAATCCTTACCATGACCACAAGATAAAACACTAAAATGTAAAAATTCATGTAAAACTTATTCTTTGCATCTAGTGAGACTTTAAAAGAATACAAAATAACTTACCACCTGTGGTGCTTTAGTGGTTTATTGGACCTATATGAAGCTACGACACTAACTGTGACAGACAGAACCCAGCTAACTTTCAAATCTTGCCAACCGTGCCTACATCAGGCCTTTTAGGTTAGTTCTAATCAGCAGGCCTTTCTCTAGGCAAGCAGCAGTGGTGACAGGGCGATCTTTTATGAATCATATGGAGTATGATCTACTTCTAATTTTACTCTATGCCGCTTGACATAAAATCTACTTGCTATTTACTAAACCTCTAGACTGAGCAAGTATGTGACAAAAATGAAGCATTAAAAAAATTATAAAACTAACTGTTAGCAAAACATAAATAAAATGTCACTTATTTTCTTTCAAATATGTCCAACTATTATAAATGTAAAATATTTAATGCTGCTTGATACATTTTATAAAGTTTGATTTTATTCTCAAACTTATTAATAATTTTGTTAATTAATTCATGTTTAATAATTATTCATCCTACTTACGGATCTATTTTATTTTTAAGATGGTGTTACAAAAATGAAGTTCAGGCATAGATAATACTTTTGATTGAATTTATACAGTTCCCATTTTTCATAGGTCCTTAATTTTTTTCATTAATGGTCCTTAAAAGTCCTTAATTTCCATGCGCAGAAATGTGTACGAACCCTGTGTACTGTAGGCTAACCACTGGCAACAGTGAGTTGCCACAAGTGAAACACATCTGAAAGGCCTGCGAGCATATAAACTAATCTGCCCCAAATGTCTATACACAGTTTGCCTTGAAACTGTTGTACCCGTGGCTGAAGATAGCTGATGAGACAAATCTGATGCTGTACTCCGTCTGCTTCTTTTGGCAGTTACTGCCAAATACCGGTTGTCATTCGGCATTATAACTTGGGGGCGACCTGTATTGTAATGTTTACTGGCATTTCCATCATTTTGGAATCATTGCCAAAGCCTAGAGATGGTACTTTGGGCTATTTCATGTTCCTCAGATACTTCCATCTGAGCACACCCATATTCCAGGCTGCTGATAATTCTACCATGTTAAAAATCATCCTCATGCATCGTCTGTGTCATAACTATTTGGTTGTGGCACTGAGCCAGAACACTTGTTAACAATTTGACTTCTTTGCTGCCATTCCTTATGTACACTTCTCTTACACTTGTAATTGTGACGTACTAGCGACGTCATCTAATGGCTTCCTGTAATTTGCATATTATTTTTTATCTACAGATAAACTAAATAAATCTACAGGTAAAAGTTTTACTTTAAAGTTTGATTTCCATGCGATTCTGAATTACTCTTAATTTATGGACATGAATATATTTTAGGTTTCACTTAGGAGCATTTAAATCATTGATGTACAGTTTTCTTAGTGTTATTTCTTCCATTTATTGGCCAATAAGCTTTTTTGCTGTACAAGATTAAGGTTTGAGCCCAAACTTGCAAATATTTTATGTGAAAATGGTCCATAATATTATTTAGTCTGTGATCTCAAATAAAATGGGATGTTTCTGGTCAAATGACAAGTCAGAATGAGCATGTCAACCACTAACATGAATGCAATCGTCATCATCAAGAAAAATATTACAAGTTACATTACTTCCCTTAGCATTTTCTTTTTTTATTTAAAGCATTTAAGTTTTCTAAGGAACATATTTACCTGTACTGCTCTAATTTGTCAATAGTTATAGAACCAGACATCATTTTCTTGTTTCTGTAGTTATATGTGAACCTAAAAATGAAACTAAGAGTATGTATTAGTTTATAAAAATTATCACTTAGAGAGAGAAATTGGTTAATAAAGTTACTTGTAGTAGAAATAACTAAGGTGGTGTTAGGTAATGCTTTAAGTTCAATTAAATATAGTTCTCCTTTGTTATAAACCATTTGTTTTACACTGGAACCATTGAAGGTGTTTTCAGCTGCAGTAGGTGGACCTGACCACCAAAGGTTCAGATACTTGAGGTTTGAGGGATCAACATCACAAGGTATTAGATCAGCAGGATTTTCACAGGATGAGATATGCTTCCATTGGTAATTTGATGTAAGAGATTGAATTGTAGACACTTAATTACCTACAAAAAAATTTGAACTGATGAAGTAGTGACTTTAACCAGGTGAGAGAGATAGTTGAGTCCAAAAAACAACAGGACTTTGTCTAGTTTTAGTGAAAGGATGATTTTGTTAGCAAATCATAAGAGTAACAACCAAGAATACAGTTCCAGTTGAGGAATAGATATTAAAGGCAAAACTCTTGACTTATTGGCAACCAATTTAGTTGTTGGAGAAGAGTTTTCATTATAACTTCTAAGGTAAACAACTACTGGATACGCAGAAATGGAAGCATCACAAAAACTTAATAAAAGAATGAACCAATGTTCAAGATGAGTCTATCAATAATAATGTTATGCATGTCGTTTAAAATATGAAAAAAAAAAAAAACAGTGCTATTCTTTTCTCAATTGATCAGCAATTTCATCATCCCGCTTAATTTTCTCTAACCAAATCTTCTGGAGCAATAGCTTTAGTTAAAACAGGTTCAACAAAACCGAATGGGTCATACAGTTCAGCAATAATTGATAAAATTTCTCGTTTGGTATGAAAATTTTGCACTTTTACTGAAACTTTAAAAACAAATGTATTTTCTGTCAAATTCGAAACCATACTTGGTGTTTTAGTAGAAGATTCAGTTTGGACAAATAAATGTTCTTTGGAGTTTTGACCTTCTATTTCTAAAAGATCATCGCAATTAGAATTCCATTCATGTAGATTCATGTACATGACTGAAACATTTTAATTAATTGATCTCTAAGAATTTTGTGGATTTTGATATCTTGATTACCGCTTATAATATCATCCATATATATGCTAGAAAGAGCAACATCAGGAGCTAAAGGGAACTTAGCAGATTCATTTCAACCTAATTGTTTTATGACTCTAGTAACTAGAAATGGTACACATTTGGGACCATAAGTCAATGTATTCAATTTGTACTCTATTGAAGTTTTATGTTTGTAGTTTTCCACAAAATCCTTAACAAATTTGTCTTGGTTGGTTCTATCAAAATTTGCCTAAACATTTGTTTAATATCAGTTATTAAAACTATTTTATGCTTTTGAAAGCATATCAAAAATGATTTCATTCACTTTTCCTGCAAGAAGAATGTTATCCAGCCTTCGACCAAAAGTGTGTGTGTGCGGGAGGGGGGGGGGCAAATCCATTGAAAGCTACCCAAAGTTTAGTAGACGTTTTCTCAGCTAAATAAAATACACTATGATGTGGCAAACAGTAAATTATGGGGATCAAGTAATCCTTGGTTACTTTCTGCATATGACCTGGCGATTCATATTCTGAAGAAAATCACAATAAAGCTTATGCATATCAGGATTTTTGTTCAATCATCTAATTCTTTTTTTTTTGGGGGGGGGGGGCTTTTTTTCAACTTTTTTCCACTAAAATTCATTAATTATCTATAGTATTTAATTCCTCTTCAATGATAATCATCTGAACGATAAATCTACCTATACAATCCTATTTGTATGTTTTTTAAAAATGGTTTCTATTAATTGTTCTTCTGAACTTAAGGGTTGATCAAATTAAAACTGTTTATGGGTATTTGAAAATGCTGAATTGTTAGCAATGAAGCCAAATACTGAATTTATAAATGTTACATTTTCAGATATAAGTTTTCCACCATCTTTTTTTATTTGGTAGAAAAGCTCAGACCCTAAAATAATGTCTGTATTTCCAGGGGTATCAAAATTTATGTCTAAAACAATTTGGCTATTTATTAATTATTAATTAATTGCTTAAATGTTCAATTTCAAGATCAGGACCCCATGAAGGAACAAAGTCTGTAATTTTAGGTACAATGAGAAAGTCTATTACTGAAGTAAAAGAAGAATCATTATTGTTAACAAGTGCCATTTATTTCCATTTAATACTCATCATATTTTCAGTTAAACCTTTAACAGGAATGTTTACCTTTTTTTTTGACAAATTTGACAACACCCAGCACAGAAGTAAACTGCAAGTTAATAAAGTGCAGCAGATGCACTGTCAAGTATCACTCTTTCACTAATATAATCATTCACCATTAACATCCACTGACATACGGGTGATCTGACGGATCAACAAGCGGTGGCAGATGCATCAATCTACACATGCTAATGTCACTCATTTTACACCAACACCCCTTGAACTTGCTACCTTTCCTTGTTCCAATCATTGCTGTGGATGCATCTAGGTGCGTGTCGGCTGAGATTTGCTGTATGGTCCAACCTACCCTTCTCAGTCCAATCACCATGCCCCTCGTAAAATCATCTGTCTGCTGCAACTGCCTCCATTGATGATGGTCTGGCATTCCCTGCTATTACACATGTCCTTTGAGACAAGAACAAATTTTCAACAATGCCCTTAGCAGAAATAATAGCATGAAAATTGGAACATTCTGCAGTTTCCTTCCCTTATACCTTCTTCAACGTGTGCTAGAGAGCTGCACATTTCACATCATTCAACATAACTTGGTGATGTATGTCTACCCTGAAATTTACATTTTGGGCCAAACATTTGTATTTATTATATGGCAACTGTGTGTTGCCACATAATAAATACAAATATCGCCAATTTGAAGGTGCCAATGAGTTGCCTTTCTTTTTAATGAGTTGCATTAACAAGAGGCATTTACAGTTCTTAATTAGATCTTTGCAAAAACTGCAGGTATGCATCAAAGTAGGGTATAAAATAATTATCATGTTATTTTTTGAAAATCTGTTGAGTTTTGGATGTACTTTTGTAAAAGAGAAAGTATTTGTATCTGAAAAAAAATTGTAAATTATTTTAAATGAAAAGAAAAATAGGGTTTAAGTATACATTTAAAGCCAAGCTTTAATTTTTTTTTATCAGTTTAGAGTATAGTAGTTATTTTACCATTTAATTAACTTTTTCTATATTCATATGAGCATCAGAATTTAGTGCCCTTGTATTATTAGCTTATTAGTCTTAAAGTACTGTGTGAAAATATGATTATAATAGAAAAAAAACCAGGCTGAATTATGCTGCTTAAAATTTTTGAACTTATATATTTATGTTAAAGTTGAGTTTGTCCAACACTAAATAATGAGAGAAGAATCACATTAACATTGTTATGATTTACTTAAAAATAAGACTATTGAAAAGTGAATATCTTGAGTACATTTACTAATCATATCAGAATTTCTAATCTGTTGTTATATTTTTGAAGAATTTTAATGCTTTTATGTGATATTTAATGATTTTTAATTACAATATGTATAATATGAAAAGGAGTTTCGCAAAAGTCTTTGACTGATTACTAACTTTTGCAGTTAGAAGATTGTGACAAATTAAAAACTGAAAACAAAACCTTGAAAGATCACATTGAAAAGCTGAATTCAGTTCAGTTTCAGTTAGAAGACTGCAACAGACTAAAGGCAGAAAACAAAAGGCTGAAGGATGATGTTAAGAAGATGAATTCAATTCAGTTTCAGTTAGAAGATTACAATAAAATAAAGGATGAGCATAGAAACCTAAAGAATGAAATTGAAAAGATGAAGTCTCAACATTCCTCAATGCATGTTTGTATGCTTTTGTATTTCATATTATAAAAACTGTGGTATTTAAATTATTGGTGCATTCCTAGACAAACTTTGTGTATCTGGTTAACCTTCCAAAGCAGAAATGTATATAATAATCGCTTTCATAACATCTATAGCTTTACTATACAATCTATAAATAATATTTTTTACCTTTTGGGGATACTGTAGTGGTGAAATAAGAGTGTAATGATAATTCAACTTGATGTGTATTAAAAAATCATTTCTCTGCCATAATGGTATTGGACAAATTTCATAAAACAGCAGTTCTCAAACTGTTGTATGTTCTTTTGTGGATACTCAAGTGAATTTCAGTGAGTACATGAGCAGTTTCAAACTTTAAGAAGCCTATAAATGGTGGAAAAATTTTTAAAAGACTAAAAAGAATTTTTCTTCTGATTACTTGATGAACTAATTTATCAGTGGTGCAAACTGTTGTTTTTTTAACACCTGACTGAAATTTTGTTGTTTTCAGTCAGCACTAAAATCTTGTCCATTACAATTAGTTAATATGTATATATGTATATCAAGTGACAGGAAATGTCATGACATACTAAAGGCCATTAAGCTGCTCAGAGGTTTAAAAAAAACATAGTCCTTTTATTTATGGTCTTATGTGTTATACACTCCAAGACATAAAAAATGATGCAATTAAGAAGGTGTTATATAGTAGGGACAAAAAGTGATAGGTTTGATGAACAATGAGTAAAAAAAAAATAAAGGACAGTTCTCTCTCATCCATTTTATGATGCCAATTATAAAAATTCAATTTGAGTTTTCATGTCTTAAGGTATATATTAGATTTGCATACAGCATTGTTCTGACATATATATTTTGACAGAAATTCGGATTTTTTTTTCTGAAATGACATGCACATTTTTTGCAATGTTTCATTTTTATGACTCAAATTATTCCTAGAAACTAAATTTTGTAAAATTTGGTGAGAAATTTATGAAATAATTCAAGAATGTATTTTGGTACACTTTTTTCACTTCTTGCCAGAAATAATTTATTTGACAAACTTTTCAGAACATTCTGTGTGTGTGAAAAAATAGCTTGTTCCTATTTTTCTTGGAAATGTTCTTACTTTATATTTTATGTATCGTGGTTATTATTTTTAGATATTTTAAAAATTTATTTTAATTGTTTGAAATTGCATGGTTGAATTTTATTTAAAAAATTATTTTAAAAAATTCTATTTATTCATTCAGACTGTGTACTTTAAGCACGTTTATTCATATAAATGTTTTTGTTTCCCCTGGTTTAATTTTATTTGAATTGAATTTCTCATGAAAGAATTCCTTATAACTCAATATTTGTCGTGATGGCTTTAAAAACTGCATATTAAATTGGAAGAGAAAATGAAGTAAAGCACAATTAATACATCTTTCAATGAGCTATTCAGAAAAGCTACTTAGATGAGAAAAATTTCTATACATTTTAGCTGCAAATTAAACTCGAAGTAAAACCCACAGATCAAATAATTGAGTTAAAACATATTTACCAAATAACAGAGGCATGAACTATCTCCTAAGCCTGTATGCATGGTCAACAGAAGTCAGTATTTATTCTGTTGTACTCAGTGATTACTCTCAAAACTAAGTGCAAATAATACAAGTGGAAATCATATCATTTTGACAGTCTTTCGGACCAGTAACTGACATATTAAAGAGCATATTTTTTAAATCATCTGTAACAGTTTCAGGAAAAACTAACTACTTGAAACATTATTGTCTATTTTGTTAAATATGTAGTTTAAAACTATTTGCTAGTGTATTAGGTATATAGATATTGTGCATAGGATTTCCTCTTTTGTTGGAGGAGAGAAGAATAAATCCAGATATAATCAAGTGTCAATTAAGCCAAAAGGAACACTGTCTTCAAAAACAAATATTGAAAGTTCGACTTTGAATTAGTACCAATTTTGTACATTTTGACTTATTTAGTAATTGAATGCTCATTTCTAGTATGGCTTGGTAGTTTAAAAGCTAATGCACTAACAAAACGTATATTCTGCTTTTTGTGAAGAGTCTAATGATATTTTAAATATTTACAAATAAAATAGTAAATTAGAGAAGAATAACCTGGGCTTCTAATTTAAGCAGTCCCATCAGTGGCTGAGTAGTTAAAGACTGCTGAATCCAGGTAGTTTGTCTGGAGTCCAACCCAGGCGAAGGGGTTTCCTGCATGGTTGTTTTTTGTGATTTTCTTCATGTGCAATGTGTATCTGAATCACCTTCCTTTAGAAAAATCCTCTGTGTATGCATTCTTACCCTTAGGCATATAGCTGCCATGTGCTTTGCCGTATTTAAATATTCAACCAACCTAATTTATGTTCTATTTTTTAAGTATCAAAGCCCACCCTGCATATTTGTCCACTCAAAAGGTTTGTTAGAGATAGTACCAGTGGTTGAATTGCCAATACTCATTTTCTAAGCTTAGATTGCCATGTTAGTTAAATTTACTTAGTTTGTACTTTTTGTGTAGAGTTAACATATGGCAGTATGTGCACAGAATGTATGAAAATTAGCAATATGTGCACAGAATGTGTAACTTTTTTTGAGAGCAACTTTTTAAATTTTGAAATTATTTAATAAGAATTTGAATAAATTCTAATATAACAACAAATCTAACAGAAAGAATAATAATGTGGAAATAAATGTAAAGTAAATTTTTTTTTATTATTACTAGTGGATAGACTTCAGGTCTCAATAAATATCTTCTAAATAGAATTTTAAGCGTGTAATGAAAACATACTATGCAGATGAGTTTTAGGATAAAAAATGAGTTTAATTTTTTTTTAAATTATCTTCTTAAATTTATTTAATGAAGATCATACCCTCATTGGCTATCATATTCAGAATAGCGGCCAAATAGTTTTAACATAACATTTGAACTTCGGTAGTTTCTGTGATTAATTGGATCTCTGTAGAATTAAACATTTCTGTCACAGTTTGACTTTTAAAAAAGTGATTGTTTTAAATTTTATATTAAAGTTTAAAGTATACTGTTCTTTGGGAGAGAAGGAAAAAAGAGGTCTTTGATGGTAATGTTATTAGTTCTTTCAAATATAAACAACAGTTTACTAAAAAAAAATGTAGGAGGCATTTAGTGTTGCAAAATATCTTTGGACATAAAAGCATCTTCAGAATCCTTTTTATTTATTGCATTTGTTACTTGCAAAAAAGAGGACAAAAATTCTTATGCTCTTGTAAATTTTGCTGCTTTTAAATATTTCTGTAACTGAAGACATGTTTTATTTACAATATTTTTGTTATATTTTCTGAAGTATTCGGAAGTATTAAATGCATATGTGGTGCACCATTTTTTAATCTACGAATAAATTTTCTCACTAATATAATGAAATTAAGTTTAAAAAAAAAGCAGACAGTAAAATGACAAAGATAAAAATTTAACAAAAAAGAAACAAAAATCTGATATTCTTTATAAATTTAAAAAACAGCTTTTCATGGATTATTAATAAATATTTATTCTGCATTATTAATAAAAATGAGAATCAGACACGCCAAATGAAAAATCTTCAGTGAATGTTTATTTGGAAATTTAAAGTTAAAAGTATCTATTGCAATTCATTAAAAATTGCAACAAGGTGCATAAACCACATTTAGTATTATTATCACTTATGACAAATATGCCAAATTTCAAAATTTACCAGTATATAAATTCAGGTATATCTTTCAGGGTGTATTTTCAGGTATATAAATTTTACAAATGCTGCTGGTATGTAAATTTTAAATAAAAACTAATTTTTTTAAGGTATGCTTACAAATGCCTCTGTTTTAAGATAATGAGAAACATTTTATATGTGTTAATTCACATTTATTGTTTTGAAAAACGTACAAAAATTATTTGAAAAGTTTTAAAATTAATCTGAAAAAATGTGAATTTTATTTTGAACCTAAATTTGAAATTATGAAAAAAAAATCAAGTAAGTTTAATTCACATTTTGAATGCTAATTTTTAAAAAAACTGCTGCTTCAATTTTTCCAGAATTTAGATTTTGGTATATTTTGAGGCATATAATAAAAATTTGGGGGGAAAAAACTGGCATGCTGTTTCAGAAAAAATCCAATTTTGTGTCCAAATAGATGTTAGAACAATGCTGTATATGAATCTGGTATGTATAATCATATATGTAATCATACTTTCAATACATAAAAAATGCAAGCTGAATTGGATCAGTTGGCCACACTTTTTCATTATTCTACTTGTCTAGTTACTTATTGAATTCCCAACTTTATCTGCGGCACTTTGCCATAGTCGGAAATCATTTAGTGCTGAGGATCTAAATGCCTGAAGTATTTGGGTACTTCTTTACTTCTTGATGTGAACCCCAGGGAATTGAGGAGGACACCTGAATCAAGTAATTGATTGAACATGATTATGGCATCATCAAACTTACTTAACATCGTCTTCAAACTCTTCACTGTCTCATCAGAAGACTACATTAAAAAGGCTCAAATTGCAAATTAAAATCTTGAAAATTTGCTAAGTTCAAAATTTGCTAGTATCTGTAAAAAGAAAGCAGCAGATATTAGTTTACCTTAATGATGAACTTAATTACTGATCTGTGTTTGGATCAAAGTAAACTAGAGAGCAAACTAGAGTTGCTTCAGTTGTGACTAGATGAACTTATGCCAAAGTGGTTAAAAAACTGCCAAAACAACAAGAATCTCTAAAGAAAAGCATTAAGAGGTGATGTGTATCTACCTTGCTGAAGGCAAGGGGACTCTGGATCTACGTAGCACCACATTCTTAAAATTATAAATCTACACCAGCTGAGAGCTTGGATCAAATGTTTGAAGTTAATTACTAAAGGTGGTCATCTACTAGAAACCGATGAAGAAGATGAGACAGATAGTAACATATTGATAAACTGTTACTATCTATCATCTGAGGATCTAGTTGATCATTTTCCAGTTTTAGGAAGACTAATAAATAAATACAATTGTGATATTATTATCAATAGTGATTTCAATGCAAAACACATGGCATGAGGTTCCCCATTTCAAGATCCAACAATACAGCTAGAGTGACGTCAACATGTGGGGATAGACGCATCCGCCGACAAGCTGTGGTGGTCCCGCAAGTCACTTGTACCATGATTCTGCAGCATGTGCAAAATACCCTGGATGTTCCCGTGTCGACCAGAACCATTTCCCATCGCTTGGTTGAACATGGCCTGCACTCACTGACTGTCCACGGCGTCCATTAAGAAGATTGCCATTGAACCCCACAGCGTAGATGTCAACGTTTAGAATGGTGCCAGACTGGAGCGATGTGGATGACAGAATGGCGAAACGTCATGTTTTCAGATGAGTCACGCTTCTGTTTATCTAGTGACAGTCGCCGCATACGTCTGTGGTGTCAATGTGGAGACAGTTCTAAATCCGGCAATAACTGTGGAATGCCCCACCGCACGACAACATGGCATAATGGTTTGGGGCACTATTGCCTATGATTTTAGGTCACCTCTAGTTCGTATTCAGGGCACTATGACGGCCCAACGATACTTAGATAATGTACTGCGGCCGGTGGCAATCCCCTACCTTCATGGGCTGCCTAATGCAATTTTTCAGCAGGATAACGCCCAGCCTGACCACACAGTGCTTGCATCTGCCAACATGCTCTGCAAGGTATGCAGATGCTTCCCTGGCCACCGTACTCTCCTGACCTGTCACCAATCGAACATGTGTGGGATGTGATTGGACACCGTTTGCAGACTCTGCCCCTGCCTCGTTCAGAAGACGAATTGTGGCAAATGGTTAAAAGGAATGAAGAGCCATCCCTCAGGACACCATCCGCACTCTTATTGACTCTATGCCTAGATGTGCTTCTTCGTGCATCTCTGTCAGCGGTGGACCTACATCCTACTGAGCTGATGCCGTTCTCGCTCTGTATTCTATCATTTTGAAATAATGATCACTTATTGTTGCTTTCTGTCTCTTTTTTCCAAATTTCATCACTTTCTGACTATTCCTTCTTGGTGTTGCATTTGCAATGTCAAGCAGTGTATAAATTTTCGCTCGTTGAGCAAAAGCATCTAAAAGCCTAGTCACTAATCCCCACATTTCCCTTCTTTTAGTGTAAGAAATTCACTCCACTGAGAATCCATTAAACAATACACAACGATCTTTGTTGCAAGAAGGGAGTGATTTCTTAAAGGGGAGAAAGCATTAGTTTCAAGATTCCCGTCCTTTTAAGCCTCTTACAGCTGCCAAACGCCTCATCCTCAAAAGGTTAATGCATTCTGGGAATTTGCCGAGGTTATAAATTCATAGAATTCTGACAGTCTGACACTGTGATTTCCACCCATCCAGCACAATACATTTTGACTTTTGTTTTACACTTGTCACCGGGTGCAGTGTGTGAATGCAACTGTTGGGGTTCAACTCATCGAAGAATGCAGTCAGTTAGCTTGAATATTTGGTAGTTTCATACGGTAGCTTCTTTTCTTTTGTATTAACAGTATTATTATTAATCAATATTATTTATCCTCAGTAACCACTTCAGGTTTCAATTTTTCTTCTGTTTAAAATGTGCCTTTTCTTTGCTTTAAACCAAATTGCTTTTTTTACATATCTATTTACTTGATAAGTGAGCATTCTCGACAACAGATCTCTAAACTGCGGTTATTATGCCGAGAGAAAAATAAAGGACAGTATTACAATTATATTAGGAATAACAATAATTCTATTTAAATTAAGATTTTAGTATTTAAACTGTAATAAATGTATTGTAACTTTAACATACTTCTTGTAAATTTAAATATATCTTTATCAGATTTTAATACACTTGTATTGCTGTGTCTGATCATAATATGCAGTATCGTTATCATTTCTCTCTTGTAACGGAGAAAATAGCCACAGTTCATGAGTTTTGAATTTTCTAGAAAAATATCTAATTCAGTATTTATTCTTTAAATTGTCAGATTTCTTTGCATTTTAGTATACCCATGAGCATGAGTAGTTAACCAAAGAAATCGAAAACATCACTTCAATGAAGAATGGAAACTCGATTACTTTTTTACAATGTTGAATGATAAATGTTGTTTAATATGCCTTATCTCAGCAGCCACTGCTAGAAAAGTAATCTTGAGAGACATTTTTTAGCTATACATAGCAAGTATCAAACAGATTATCCACCAAATTCTGAATTGAGAAAACATAAAGTTAGGGATCTTAAAATTCTATTAACAAATCAACAAAACGTTTTTAAAAAGCCAAGGTTGAAATCACAAGCAGTAACTACTGCATCATTCAAAGTAAGCTATCTCTTAGCAAAAAAATGTAAGCCATTTTCCGATGGTGAATTTGTAAGGAAAATTTTTTTAGAAATGTCAGATTCACTTTTTAGCGATTTTAAGAACAAGAGTGAAATTGTTGCTGCAATTCAAGATCTACAATTGTCTCAAAACACAGTGATGCAACAAATTGAGAGGATAAGTAGGAATGTAAAACAGCAGTTATGCAATGATATTGATACATGTTCTTGTTTTTCTCTTTACTGTGATGAATCAACAGATATAAGTGTGTATGGTTTTTAAGGATTTTACATCTAAAGAAGAATTGTTGGGTATGATTTCTTTGAAGGAAAGCACTAGAGGTGTAGACATAACCAAAGCCTTTAAAAACTTGCTCAATGATTTGAAAGTACCACTTTTTAAATGAGTCTCAATAACAACGGATGGCGCAGCTGCAATGATAGGCAGCATAAATGGATTTGTAGCCTTATGTCAAAAGGAAGATGAATTCTCTGCCTTTTTATGCTATCACTGCATAATTCACCAGCAAGTGTTAGCTTGCAACAGACTAAGCACAAAAGAGGTAATGGACATAGCATTTAAAATTGTTAATTCAATTTGAGGAAGTTCCCTCAAACGGTGTCTCTTCCAATGGCAACTCGATGAAGGCCAACCTGTATTATTACTACATATACCGATGTCAGATAGCTAATCAGAGGTAAATTTCTGCAGCGATTTCATGATTTATTGCCTGAAATTATAGATTTTCTTCACGAACAAGATGGAAACTGAAAATTTAAATGACGAAACTTGGCTTAGCGACTTAGCATTTGTTACTGATTTTACTTCAATATTAAGTCATTAAAATTTAAAATTACAAGGCACAAATAAAACAGTAATTATGATCAGCTGTGTAGATGCATATAAAATAAAATTTAGTTTGCTAATAGAAGATTTGCAACAAAATAATCTGAATTATTTTCAATATTAAGCGGATAACCTACGAAAACATAAAAATATTAAAAGATCAACAAATATGTCATGAAAATCCAAAAAGTAATTGAAGATTTTGAGATAAGATTCCTGGATTTTGAAAAAATTAAAGAAATTGTGGAATTTATATCTTTTTCTTTTAAAAAAGATTAAGTGTGAAACCCATGAGCCAAAAAATTTCAGACATATTTCATATGAGTCAAAAGGCATTAGAAAATGAAATTATAATTTTGCAAACTGACTGGATCTTACAAGCCTGAAAATTTGAAGAACTTTGGAAATATGTCAACAGAGAAAAATATCCCAGTATCACCAAATGTAGTGAATATATCTATTCTTGTTTCAGATTTACATACCTATGCGAATCAGCATTTTCATACTTGAAACTAACAAAGACTAAACAGCGTTCTGTCCTGACTGATTCTCATACTGAAGACTCATTATTATTATCTTCTTCAGGATATACACCTAATTATAGCTCCTTGGTTAGGGACATGCAAACTCAGGCTTCCCATTGGTGTTAAGACAACAAAGTAAATTCTAAATCTCTCTTTATCTGTAGCTACTTTGAATAAATAAATATTGTTAATAATTATCCATGGTCTTTTTTTTTCCTTTGACATGAGTTTTTAGGATCTTTAAATAATTATTGTTGTTCTCTTTTACACAAGTAAAAAGATAAACCTTATATCTATATTTCAGTACAAGGTAGGCTCAGTGAGCTATTGATAGATTAGCAAAAAGTAAGCCATGTTATTCTTTCATGATAAATTATCCTGGCCCAAAAAAATGTGAAAATGAAATATTGAAATCAAATTGTCAGCCATACTGTGCATTTTTATAACAACTTTTTAATATTAATGAACAAATAGTACAACAACTTATATACAGTAGTAGATAAAAAAAAATTAAATTGCATTTTAAGTTAGTAAAAGTCTGTCTTGAAAAAGTGTAGGAAAATCGAAGTTTAGGTACCGCATGTACGGAATGCTGCTATTAAAAGTTGGGTCTGGAAATTTATTTTCTTAACCCGGCGGAAGGCACACCAAGAAAAGTTACTTGAGCGGACGCATGGGGTTTCACATACCCCAATATTTAAAAATAAGATAAAAAAAGGTTTTATTTAATTTTAAATCAGTTTTCTTATTTATTATACGTGAATAAACCTTAGGTTACCAAAAATGAATTTCCAATATTAAGCTTATAGAGTTAAAATAAAAATAAATGAAAATAATAACAAAACAGACATCATACCTTTAAGTTTTGTTGCATCTCTAATGCACAATGTTTATTTTATCTGGTTACACTTTGAACATAATACATTAATATGTTCTTGGCAAAGAAAGATTTCACATTTTATACATCTCATTCGAGTTTTTCTATCCTTAGCTCGAGGACATTCACCACATCTTTTATAATTAGTTATTTCGAATTTCATAGATTCGTTTGAATTATTCGTAGAAACTTCTGCTCTTCTTTTGCACGCCGTACGCAAATTTCTCGCTAACGTATTAATATCTGATCTTTGTTCAATACGATTTTTAATTAGTTCTAATGCTAAGTCCTTCAAAAACAGGCGTCTGCTTCTATATCTGGTTGGTGGATTAGCAGTTGAAAGCAATATGATTCGAGCATTTATTGCAGCAATATTCAGAGCAGAAAAAAAAATTACCATTGGCCATCTCCTTGTTATTCTGGCAACTGAATAACTTGCTGCCATTTCGTCTACCGTATCCACTGCTCCCTTAGTCATATTATAAAAACATATCATTTCTGGCTTTTTCTTTTCTCCAGTAGTATCATCTATAGCATCATCGTTATGCAATGTTGAAAGCATAAGAACAGTTTTTCCTTTTTTAGGAACATAAGAAATTAATGTTTTATCTTTTTCAAAACCAAAAAGTGTAGAAAATATTTCCCTTCCCTTAGAAGTAACAAAAGTAGGAGGAATTTCCCTTTTGTTTTTCTGCATTGTTCCTGCAAGTGTCAGCTTTTCTTTTAGAAGATCTGCAGCTAGTGGGTAACTCGTACACCAGTTATCTGTAGTAATGTTTATGCTAGATTTATGCAGTGGTTGAATTAATCTTTTCACAACGTCAGATGGACTAGTACTGACCTTGAAGGGACCATCTGGCTGTGTACCGCAGTATATTTCCATATTAGAAGTATAAAAAGTTCTTAAGTCTACCAGTGCAAAAATCTTGATTCCGTATTTTGCTGGTTTGTTCGGCATATATTGCCGGAACCCACATCGGCCCCAAAAGGGTTCAAGTTTCTCGCCAATAGTGACGTACTCTCCTAAATTATAAGAATCTTCGCAATTTGAAATAAATTTTTCAAAGAAATCTCTAATTGCGGCTAATTTATCAAAGAGTTTTCTCTGTGGCCTGTCTAGCAATTTGTCGAAATGCATGCAACGTAAAAGAAATAAAAATCGCTTATAGCGCATTGTTGTGTGAAAAATTTCAATACCTGTACCGTCAGTCGCCCAAAGGTCCTTTACATTGAGATGCGATGACTTGTGAAGACCACATAAATATAAAAGTCCTATAACTGCTTTATCTCGACCACGTCAGTAGGTTTTGCATCTCTTTCATGTTTATAATGTAAAACTATCTCAGAAATATATAAATTGGTACATTATACAATTATTGACAATATACTATTATTAATAAGAATATTCCAACTACTAAAGGGATCAGTAACATTGGCTTCTCTTACAGGTCCTGGAAGATGAGTCATAATATTATGCGAATGAACTCTTACATTTTGACTAAATTTCTTTTTTTTCCACACCGTTTTTCCATCTTTTCCAACAAAATCATCAGAATCATCATCATCATCATCATCTTTAGTATTATCCAGTTCATCATCTTCTTCTGTATCTGTATTATGTTCACTAAATATTTCAATGTCAGTATCACTTTCAATTTCCGAAATGCAATCTTCATCACTTTCAACAGTTTCTAATAAATCTCGCAGCCGTTGCATCTCTAATTCATAGGGACTCATTCTTTTTACCATAATGCACTAAAAAATCTTTAAAAATATAATTTTAGCTACTTTAAAATCCCTTGCGAGTAGAAATACTTATTGTTATACTCTAGAATTTAATTTCTGAAATAAATATTCCGTCAGGAAAACACTTACGTGGACAGGCGCGTGGGGTGTGTCATACTCCATTTCCAAAAAATGCCGATAAATCTTTTTCTGAAACACATATGCAACAGTAAACCGGATATGAAAGTCATACACTACTAGAAACTCAGCTACTGAAAGGGGCACAAAATTCCTGTTTCACAAGTTGGGAATATTCCACTATTTTGTAGGGGTGGGGTATAATACACCCCACGCGCCTTCTCGCGGGTTAATGAGCCTATATCTCGAAAACTTAATTAGTGATTTAAAAAGTTAAAAATAGTTTTGAATATATATTTTACTCATCTTCCATACCTCACTTGGAATGCACCTTATACGAAAACACAGTGTATAAATATTGTATGTAATTTACACCCTTCTCCTCCCTTAGACTACACCTATGACAACAAGTGAATCGCGACACACTTTTAAGATAAAAAGTAGGTATGTACTTTTTTTTTACTTATGTACAAAAAAGTTGGCCACCACTGGTGTATACAATGATAGACTGTATTATGATAGTCAAACTGTTTTAAAATCTTTAGAGAAGTTCAATATTGAAAATTCACAAGTATTGGAAATTAAAAACTTAGCATCTAAAGTGAAAGTAGAATTCCATTGGATAAATAGGAGCTTATGAGAAAGCTGATAAGTTTGCTAAGTATGAAACCCAAGTTTGAATTCCTGTGGAGATGTAGACCCTGAAGAATTATATTAAATCCTGTCTGAAGTCAGAAGTTCTACAAGAATCGTAGAGAAGATGGGACAACCAAGAACATCAGTCAGAAAAACCATTAGCTTATCTCAAAAGTGAAGTTTTCAAGATCAACAAGTAATTTCTTCTTGAACCAAATATTAACAGACCATGGGCCATATCCAATACATTTAAACATCCTTATATCTAAACACATTGCTTATGTGGACTTGGAACAGCTGATGTTTTGCACATTATATATAAATTAAAGATATAAGAAAACACTTCTTTAAAAAAAGACTTTCCTTGGAAAGCTTCAAAAATTGTCTTCATAATGCTGAACTCATAACAAAGTATATGTAATATATCTACAAAAACATAAATGACATTTATTTTTCACAAGTTTCATGTTTATCATTTTTGCTTGCTATATTTTATTTGAATAACATTTATGTATTCAAATTCTGAGTGTGTAAATGTGTATTGTTTTATGACTGTTATATCAAAACAAAAATATCTAATATAAAGTTTGAATTTGTAAAATTATATGTTATGAATTCTGTATATTTGGTAAATATTGTCTAATAATTATAAAGAGTTTGCGAGGTTAACAAATTTGTCCAGACAGGTTTATTCTAAATTATTTTATAATGTTAACTCAAAATTTTAAGTTCACTTCTTTCAGCCTCTTGGCTTTTCATTGATACCTGTATTAAGAGCTGAGGACCGTTCTTTCCATTTCTTGTTCCATATGTTCAGAAAAGAAAATAATTGCAGTTTTTAAAAAAAAACTGGAGGGTTTATTCAAAAGAATGAGCTGTAAGACACTTGTCCACCTCTGGCCCGTATGCGAGTGTGTCAGCTGATGTTTTGCACATTAGACACTTTCATGATTCAACTCATGAAAGTGGCAGATAGTGTCTTGTGGGATTTGTCAAATTATCTCTGATTATTGTGTTAATTTGCCAATATTCTGAAAGGATCTCTTCATGCTCAAGTAACTAAAGCCATGGAGTTCTATTAGTTTCATAAGAGCATTTATTCCTGATGATGGAATGAATATTTTCTTTTTTTTCTCCTATGTGTTTCAATTTTCCTATGTTTATCGTTATTGTTCTTGTTTTGCTTTAATTTTCCTCCTTTTTTGTTGTTCTTTTTATCCCATGTTTCCCATGTTTATATGTTTTCAGCACATTTATATGTGAGCAAATATATTTCTCTGAAAACTATCTCTTTTTAGGCCAAAACCTCTGAACAGCTAACCTTAATTTTTATATGCTGTCATTCTTCTTTCCTGAAAACATTTTAAAAGAGTCAAAACTTTTCTTTATCTTTGAGCAGTTGAGTAAAAGCTAAGCACATATCTGCATCTAAATAAATTTAGATATAATCTTCACTTATAAACTACATAAGTTTTAAGAGATTTGATAATTGTGTTAAATTTTATTGCATCCTAAACTTAGGAAAAGCTGATTAGTATAGAAAAAAAACTGAAATATATATTTCATTAATTTTTTACATGACAAGGTATAATTCTCTTCATTATGTTCTGTCAGTGTGAGTGTATGAAGAGAAATCTGTAGTGTCATAATTATTGCAACAAAATATTTTTTCTTTCATAAGAATGCCTATAATTTTAAATGAGACTTAACGTTTAATTCGACCTATCTTCTTTTTAAAAAACTATTAAGGACTTAATTGCTTTAAAAATAACTAAAAAAGGTTTTAGACTGAAACAATTTTTGCAAGACATACTCAGTCCTCCTTTGAATGACTAGCAAATGATCTGTATAGTATATTTGTTTCCAAAATTTTATTTTTATAGATTTATTTGCTCTTTTTTGAGAAATTCTTGTTGCAATTCTTTATTACTTTCATGTAAATAATGCCTTTTTGTTTTGCAGGTAAATAATGAGAACATGATGGAAAACAATTTAAAAGTAAAAGGAGTTAGTAATGAAGAGGAAAATAAGTCTCGACCTGTATGCTAATTTTTTCCTCTCTTTGCTAGATTTTAATTTTTAATAGACTCTTTTTTGTTGTTTTTGGAAAGGAATAAAAAATAGTCATTCATATTTTCTCTGTTTTTTGTAATCACCTCTTGAATTAGTATAAATGAATGTTTATAGTTACAAGCCTTTTGTATAATATTAGGTTTATAATTAGGTTAAAAAATATATAATTAAAAATATAAAATATATAATATATAATATAAAACATATAAAATATGTAATTGAAAATAAATTTATAATTAGGCTATTAGTTTAAAAAATATTATAAAACATAGCCATATAGTTTTTCTGTCTCTTGCAGAGTTAGGGGGAAGTGTGTTCTTCAAATGAAAAGTAAAATTCAAAAGATAACTTTAGTTTTAACTTGAAGTAATCATGCAGAAAGAGAGGAGAAACTACTGATTTTTGTGAAAATTTACCATTTAATTCAGAATTGGAAGCAAACCAATTTGAAAGCAACTTTGAAATCTTCGGCCACTGATTAGAATAATTGAGATTCCATGCTTTTATAAATATTAATTATTTTGAAGTTGTAGTTGACAAAAAAAAAAAGACTGAGTATCATTTTTATAGTGTCAAATTAACAATGAATGTTTTTTAAATCAAAGCAATACAATCTTTTTGAATAATGTATGTTAAATTTGTTAAGGATTAAAATTAAGAACTTATTTATTGCATTATTTTATGCTCAGAAAATAAAAATGAGAGTAAAGGTTGTGTAAATGTTTAATAATATTAAAAAAATAATCAAAATTGTCTTTGAATGTGTATAAGTAATTGCTAAATTTGTCGTGAATAAAATTAGTTCTTCATTATAAAAGGAGAAAAACTGATTGCAACTTTGAAATCACTGAAAATTTAAATGGGGCTAAAGAGAAGGGAAGAGAAAGATAATTTTAAAATCTGTGTAATTGGGCATAAGCAAGAATAATGGGGAAATATATGTATATCTTTTGTTTCGTAATCCTATTTCAAAGCAAAGTTCATAAAGAAAACATTTTTTTTTATAAGTTTCATGGGTTTTATTTACATGATCAAGGCTGCATACCTGTGGTTAAATTCATTATAATTTATTATGAATGATTAAATTTATTTAGCATTTGTATTGAAGTAAAGATATTGTATTGTAAAAAAAGGATACTATTAATCATTCATCCTTTCAGTAAGCAATTTAAATTCGTATCAACTATGCTGTTTTTATAATGACCCAGATTACACATCAAGAAGCCACTATGATAACTTGTTTTTATTGAATGTTATATGCATTGTGTTGTATTAATTGTAATGTTATATGCAGTGTATATATAATCAACTTATCTTAATCATATATTAGTTAGTGTATGCACAGATTTTCGGCTATAGCAACGTGCCAAAGTGAATATTTTATTCATGGTGAAGCATGAAACATACTTTTTATTGATAGATTGCTTATAAAATAATGAGTATGTAAAAGCACACATACTATATATATATAAAAGGAAGAGTATGTGGGGGGTGGGTGTGTCTTTCGTTCGTCAGCTATTAGGGCCAGGTCTATGGAATTTGGTACATAGATACATATAGACAACAGCCAATGCAGCTCGAAGCAATTTTTTCAAAATTCAAATGAGTTTTTTTAATTTTGTTTTTTAATGAAATTGCATCAAATCAATGATTCTCTCTCATTATATCAGCAACAGTAGCACTCAGCTATTGCTGCTGATGTCAGCACTGTTGCCACCCAGAAAAATGAGGGTGCTAATTCTGTGCAGTTTTAAATTTAATATTTCTCTTCAATACTGGACATATGTCGAGAGAAGGCAACGAGAAGTTGGTTAATTTATTTATTAGGATAATTAATATTTGTATTAAGGGACATTGCATATTTCATTCTATTTCTTTATATGTAATACATTTTTATTGAATTTTTGGAGGGAGTAAAATTGTTCCACAGAGTTAAATTCTGTGCATTTTTTAAATTTAATTTTTGGTGTTCCATTTAAACATTTTTCCAGTACATTTAAAATCCAGATGAAGGCTGGGTGCATAGTGGCTAGTACATATATATACAAGGTTATTCAAAAAGAAAGAGCAGATTGCAAACACATATTTCTTCCTAACTACAAAAGCTAGAAACATCATTCTAACGTTCATCGATAGAGAAAAGTGTACAATTTATTATTAGTACGGGTAAAAGTTCCAATCATGGTTTAGATATGCTTCAAAACTGGTTATTTCCCCAAATTGAAGATGATTCAGATAACTTCATCTTCGTGCAAGATGATGCCCCACCTCATTTCTCTTGACACATTCGACGTTACTTGAATAACACCATTCCAGGATGTTGGATTGGAAGAGGAGGAGCAGAAAATCAACTTTATCAATGACCAAAGACTAGATGATTCGAGTGTGGCAAGAAATGAGCCACCGTTTTGATATTTGTCGTGTAACACATGGTGCTCATATTGTATGCATACCATGTAACTTTTCTTTATTCATTAATGTTAGAATCATGCTTCTATCTCTTGTAGTTTGGAAGAAATAAATGTTTGAAATCTGTTCTCTTTTTGAATAACCCTATATATATATAACGTAATGCATTTTTAATAGTTTCTTGAATAATTTTACCGAACTTACTTTTATGTCATCAAATCTTTTAGTTTCAAATTTCAAGACTCATCTTAATCTAAATGTAAAAACCTAAAACTTTTTAAGGTCATGTGTATCATTGATGACAATACATGATAATACAGCAACTGGATGTACTGTTGCTCTCCTTCTATACAACAGCAAGATTATATTCAAAAATGCATACAGAGTTAATATTTTTTGAAATCTCAGCACTTGGTGTTCATCAACCACTGTTAACCAGCTTATCACAAAATTAGCTGATATATCAGGACATTGAATCATATTATTACTGCAGATATCATCTGTTAATATGTTCCTGTAATGTTAGGTGGAGGGACATCTCAAATACTGCCATGTAAATACTATTTTTTCCACTATCCACTAATTGTTATATGGTGCCCCCACCACTATTGCTTGAAATTTGAACTGACTCTTTAGTGTGTATTAGGAGGCAGTATTGCTGACTTTGAGAATCAATGGTTCAGCTGTTTTAAAGGTAAAGACAGAGTTCTGTGTCTGTGTTTTTGTAGTTGAGATATATTTGGTAGCCTTCAATATACAGAAAAAAAAAAACCCCACAAAACTGTCATTAATGAACTTGAAAAACTTGATAGAAAATAAGAGTCATGCTGTGTTACTCAACAACTTCCATTTAGTAATCCTATGTTTTCCACATTGCCAGCATATTTTTTTCATCATATAAATAGTAAAACCAAGCTGAAGTATCATTGGCAGATTTTTTAAGTTCTTTGAAGCCTTTATTATTCATTATGGATTAATAAAACTCAAAAATATAAATAAAATATAAATATTTTAAACAAAGTATAATACAAAATATCTACTTATTCCTTGATATGCTTTGTATAATAATGCCTTAATATATTTAATATATGGCATTCTTCTTGCTAGATGTATTTTTTTAAATATCAAAAGCAAGTGTTAAATGTTATATGTGTACTTTTCTATGCTGTGTTGCAAAATTAAGCCTTTACATTACAAGCCTTCAAGAAAAGTGATAAAAGAGTGAAATTCGTTCAGAGTACTGTGTATTTATAAAATTAATTAATTAAATTCTGAAAACTGCGTTTTGATGCAAAACTGGACATTTTCTAAAAAGACCTGACGATTTATGTGTGTGTGTGTGTGCGCGCGCGTATGTGTGTGCGTGCGTGCGTGCGTTAATTCTATGCCTCAAATTATGTCAAAGTGCTTAATTTTGTAAATCAGCAGCAATTATTTTTTAATTAACACTAAAAATTTTAATCCCACAATGTTAATTGAATTTAGCATATATTTAATAATATTATGTTTTAAATTGAACTAACCATACTACACTCAAAATTCACTAGACTAAGTTTTTGCTTTTCTGTGAGTAGCAAGTGCAACAAATAAAAATTATACTGAAGATGTTTTATGTCCAGAGATATTCTGTGACATTAACTGCATAATATAGTTTGAAACAAACTATTTTTTATGTTTGAAAGGTTGCTAATATTTTTTTTTTTTTTTTTTGAATCCCTCGAAGCATAGTATACTTTTATATAAATTTAAGATTTGGAGTAGTTACTTTTTTAAAAATCACACTATGACACAAATATTCAATCCTACAGGAATCAAATTAATCAGTCAAATTTCATAAGTTCAAGGTTATGTAGAAATCATCTACAGTTATTTTGGATTCAATAGCCAACAAAGGCACATCTTTATTAAATAATCTAAGAGATAATTTTATGAAAATAAAAATTAAACCCATATTGTATCCTACAATACATTTTTTTACATAGAATATTTTCATTGTGTGCTTAAAATTCTTATTTGAAATGTAATCTGAAGATGTGAATCTAAGATAAGGCAATTATCTCCCTGCATTGTTCACCCTGGGAAGATTAAACAGGTGTTTAGATTAAGGGAAATTAGGTTTGTCTTACAAGCTGAAGTGTTGAAACAGTTCTGCAGCTTTAAAAGCTTCCCTTATGAAAAATATTTATGGAGGCTGATAGAGATCTATAAAAACTCTTATAGAGCTCTTTCAGCCTCTAAAATTTTTCCATAAAGATAGGATGGATAGTTGACTTTTAAATAACTAAGAATTAAGCAGATACTTTTTTTAATCTTGCATTATTCAGTCAAAAACCTTTATATCAAATGTCTTATACTGCATGATAAAACATCTCGCTGCCAGTTAATAATCATTTCAATGAGTGCCTGTGTCGCAAAAGTATGTAAGTGTTCTGTCATCTTGCATGCTTTCCAGATATGTCTTCTTGCAGCCAAACAGAAATTTGTCTCCTGCTTCGGTTCCCAAAATTAAAGTATCCTTCTAAAGGAAAGGATTTTTTGACATGGAACAGATAAAAAGAATGCAACATTCTACACTTAGAATCAAATAAAGAAACAGACCTCTACAAGCCTTCTGTTCAATTACATCATGTTTACATTAAGAAAGGAAGTGGCATCAATGTATACTCTGCACTGTTTCTATTTCTTTAGTACACTCTGATTACTTAATTGACATAATATGAATTTACACTATAACTTCAGTTATTTATAATTTTGCTCACCAGTGGCCGAGTGGCAACAGCGCTGAAAACTGGCAGCTCAATGTAAGATTGAATCCTGGTGAACAGGCTGACTGTGTGGTTGGTTTTTATGGTTTTCCCATGTGTAATGTGGAAATGAGCCAGTATCCCTTAAAATGTCCTCCATGAAGGCCTCTCTTCCCATAGGCAGTTAGCTTTCAAGTTATTTTGCCTTAATCAGTTAATTTAAACTAACCTAAAAAAATTGCTTGAACTTTAATTAGTCAAAATTTTTGACAGAATTGTTGTAATTTGTAATTTAAGGGTAAATCAAAGTTAATATAAAAATATGCTCTTCAGAAATGATACTAATTGAAAGTCAAATTCTTAATTCTCTTTTTGACGGGCATGCCCTTTCAGTTTTGGCTTGTTGGAACTTGATTGTATTTGTACTGATTTTTATCTTTTTTCAGTTAAAGAGAAAATTCCATGCACAATACCTATATATCTATATCACAGTTTGTAGTATCAAATTTATCAAATTAAACTAAGCTTTGGTGTTTTACAATTTTTATCATATCCATTCGTTTAGTTAAAATATATGAAATTTTTATTTATATATTTATACAAATGCCAGACATTTTGATCTTGCTTCCCAATACTTAAGAACAATAGAATTAAAACATAATAGTTCAGTGCATTTGTGAATATGCTCATTATCCATGGACTGACCAGAGTTACAAAGAGTACAGACAGAAGCGTCCTCAAGTCGAATTTTAAAAAGATGGGCATTCAGACAATCATGCCCAGTCAAAAGACGAAATAACAACACAACTACAGGATGAGGAAAATCTGGCTTTGAACTAGTGCGACACTCCCAGGCCCTTAGCTTCATTTGATAGGTAGACGACAAACCTCCTCTTAAAGTCTAATTTAATTAGGGGTTTTGGAGAATTAAAAGTCATAGTTAATGGTTTGAAGAATAGTTGTTTTGGAGAATTAAAAGTCATATGGCTAATGGTTTGAAGAGTCATTCCTTTCTTTGCCAGGAAATCGGCCCTTTCATTTCCCTCAATGCCACAATAAACAGGAATCCACAGCAAGACATCTAAATTAGCCAGTGTTAAGAATCTTCCTACATTCGAAAATCCATTCAGAAGTGCAAAATTTATTGTTGGAAATAGCCTGCAAAGCGGCTTTGCTATCAGATAAAATAACAGCCTGAGGGAAATTACTCTTCCGAGTGCTTAATTGATTCAGAGCAATAAATATAGCCTCAACTTCACCATCAAAATTGGTAGTATCTCTTCCCACTACCTTATAGGATGCAAAAATAGTTGCAATAGATTCCTGCACTAGCTCCAGTACCTCGCTCAATCATGGATCCATTGGTGTAAGCATGGGTCTAGAGGTTACTGGGACATCTTCTCATAGTTTCATGAGCAATGGTTTTGATCTGGGCAGTGGGTATCTCACTGTTATCAATTTTTTCGCCAAGTTCAAGATACGCACATAATTCTACGTAATCAATATGCAAAGGTACAGTCATTACATTCATTCTCGAACAAGGTCTAGGTCTGTATGAAATATAAATGTTTATATTAATCCTCTTACAAAAAATGTTTCTAATAGCTAACTTTTCCTCATACTATTAAAGATAATTTTAAAGTATGTTCTTTAATCTGTTCGAGCTGGGCGTCTCGTATGTGCATCTACAGCAAACGTTATCTCACAGTTGGGTGTGTCATATATGAATCAACATTTAATTCGCTCTAAGGCCAGGCATACTACATAAGACTTTTTAGATAGAACATTTAATTAATACTTTTTGCTGCCACTAGATATAGCTGCATGTCTCTTATGGTGAAATATATCAAAAGAGAAGCATGTTGACCTTCATTCCTATGCAATGCTTTTTATTTTTGGTATTTTGTTTCGGAATGAGTGCGAGATTCATGGGTGTTGAGTGATGCACTGGCTCTTTAACTGTGTTAGTTGATATAAACAAATGCACCTTTTACTAATGCTTCAGAATCCCTCCCCCAGATACAGCAGAATAGATGTTCTTATTTTTTTAGTAGTTATTGCTCTTGGATTTTTTTCTAGCATTAAAATGGATATTTTGTATGATCTAGCGAAGCATTTTTACATCTAAATTTCAGAACAAAAATGTTATTCAACAGAAGAAGTGTATGCACGAATGATGAATCAGTCTTTTTCTCACATTGATGACTGTAATAATATTTTTACAGAACTGGAAAGTGATTCTAATAATATGACATATTTATTTGTTTATATGTATTTGAGATATGTCAAAAATTACACATGCTGGTTTTTTATTCCAGAGAATTTTTATTTTTATCGATGTGTTTATCAAATAAAATTCATGATTGGATGCTTCTGTGTTGTATTATGCAATAGCACGCAAAGGCTTATTGAGTACGTTCCTATATTTAGCACGGTTTTCAAAGAATCTGAATAACTTACATAGAATCACAGTCAGTACTAAAAAACCATCAGCTTACCTATTTAGGCAATAAAAAAAAGGAGCATACTTTGACATAGTACCTAAAAGAGAAAACACTAACTGAATGAGACCTTTTGGCTGAGGTACAAGTAGCTAAGGTGAGAATCAAATGCTGGGAATCGAATAATCATGGCGCAAGTTTGCTTTCTATGCTTTTGAGTTTCATTATGCAAAAATACCTAAATTTACATTTATATTGCCCCTGTTTTGCTAATGGAACTCATGCCAATTGCAGTTCATTCCTGCAAAACTAAAATTTAACTTTAGGAATTGGTTTAGTCATAATATAGCAACCATTTGCTCTGTTGAAAGAGAAGAAACTTTTACTATTCCTTTGTTATGAAAGTCACGTATCTGATGAAATTTTGTATCAATATGCTTTGTGCAAAAACTAAACTTTTCAGATTCTACAAGTTTTATTGCTGATTGGTTATCTTCGAACACTTTTATTGGTAGAGTTTGAGGGTAGATTAAAATCTTCTGTTAATTTTAACAGCTGTAGTAATTCTTGCATAGCTTGTGATAGTGCAGTATATTCAGCTTCTGCTGAGGATAATGAGACGCATGTTTGTTTTCTTGAAAACCATGAAATACAATTTTTACCTAATAAAATTACACTTCCTGATGTGGATTTTCTATCTTTAGTATCTTGTCCCCAATCAGCATCTGAATAAACTAGAAGATTAGGTTCTTCACTCGACAAAATTTGTAGAAATAAATGCTTTGTCGTGTTTAAACATCTAATGATTATTTATACAGAGTTCCAGTCTTTTTTATGTGGATTATTACGCTTTTTGCTAAGTATATATGAGTTGAAGCTGTAATATCTGGTCTTGTGATAGATGATATATACGAAAGACTTCCAATAGCTTGCCGAAATTTATCATTTGAAGTTAGGAAATTTTCTTCCTTGTTTAGACTATAATAAATTTTCCATTGGTTGTACTAGCGGGTTTCACTTCTTCAAGTTCAAATTGCTTGACTAGTTGACTTATTTTATTTTTCTGAGATAAGAGATAACTTCCATCTTCTTTTCGATTTATTTCCATGCCTAAGAAATATTTAGCTTCACCAAGATGTGTTATTTGATAATGTTTCTTTAAATCATTAATTACTTGAAGAATTAGTCCTTCTTCTGTAGAATTTATTAGGATATCATCAACATACAGAATTAAATTAATTCTTCGATGACGATCCTCTTTTGTGAAAAGACACAGATCTGCTTTGCTTTGACTGAATCCAAGTTTCTTCAATGTATTTTCAGTTTCTGCATTCCAGCACCTAGCTGCTTGTTTGAAACCATATGTCGACTTCTGTAATTTACAAACTTTATGTTATTCTTCCGGAAGTACGAATCCTTCTGGTTGTTCCATATATATTTCTTCATTTAACTTGCCATTCAAAAAGGCTGTTTTAACATCTAGTTGATGTACCTTAGCATTATTATATGCCGCCCAAGCTAAGAAAACTCGAATTGTAGTGTGTTTCGGTATTGGTGAAAAGGTTTCATCATAATCACTGCCGTATTTTTGAGTAAATCCTTTGGCTACTAATCGTGCTTTGTATTTTATCTTTTTACCAGTTTCATCATATTTGGTCTTAAACACCCATTTGCGGCCTACTGCATGCTTTCCTGGTGGTAAGTTCATAATTTGATAGGTTTCGTTTTCTTTTAGAGAGTTTATTTCTTCTTCCATCGCCTTGATCCAATCTTCTTGTTCACGCTTTGGTAATTTTAGAATTTCTTCAAAGCTTTCTGGATCTTTGTTTTGAGTTAATGTTGATTCTTAGTCTTCTGCTTTGTAGGAGAAACTTTCCGGGGGAACCCCTTTGGTTGATCTGTTAGAAACCCTTCTTTATACATTTTCTTCATGTTTAATTAAATCTTCAGATCCTTTTGAATCTTCTATTAAATAATCGTCAAGAGACGTTTCTTTATTATTTTCTTCATTTTGAGATTTGTTGAAATGAATTAATTCCGAATCTTCAGCATTATTTTCTTCATGTTTGTCAGATGTAGGCGAGTTTTCTGAAAATTTAACAGTTCTACTTCCTATTATTTTTCTTCCATCTATATAAATCCTGTATCCTTTGCTTCTTAAATTGTATTCTATGAATATTCCTTCTTATGCTTTGTTGTTGAATATTCGCCGCTTTTGTTTGTTCACATAATAATACGCTTTACAGCCAAGTACTCGTAAGTGACTTAACTTTGGTTTTCTACCATTCCACAGTTCATACGGTGTTTTATCTGTGGCTTTAGTTGGTAATCTATTTTGGCGATAGGCGGCAGTAGCTACTTTCAGTAGCCCAAAAATCCTTTTAGTAATTTGGAATTTATTAACATAACTTTAGTCATTTCTATTAAAGAATAATTTTTCCTTTCTGCCATGCCGTTCTGTGCCAGACAATAAGGAACCAAAGTTTGATGAAAAATACCAAGTTTCTTTAAGTAATTTTCAGTAGTTTTATTACAATGTTCTGTACCATTGTCAGATCTGCTAACTTTTATCTTTTTTTCTAAATTTATTTGTTGTCGATGCAACATACTGTACAAGTTTGTCGAATACTTCATCCTTTGATGCAATAAAATAAATATGAGTATAACGCGAATAGTCATCAATGAAGGTCGCAAAATATTTTTTTCCTCCTGAGCTGTTAACTTTGATTGTCCCACACACATCTCTGTGCACCAAATCTAGTGGATTTTTAGATCTAAAACCCGTTTTGGGATTTCGCTTTCTTGTATAAGTAGAACATTCAATACTATGTGTGCATATGCCAAATAAGTTTAATGCCATATGCCAAATAATTTTTCTCAAGTGTTTTTATCACATCTATATTTCTGTGGCCCAATCTTTGATGCCATTTTAGTATGCAGTTTGTATTAGAACATGACATAGCATTAGCTAAGTATGTTTTCTCATCAACTGAGCTCGCGGTCAATTTATATAAACCTTGTTGAGCATTGCCATAGGCTATGAGTATTTTGTTATGCTTTATGCAACACTTATTACTATCAAATGTAACAAGACAACCTTTATTCGTAATAGATTGAACAGAAAGTAAATTGCTATCTAAACCTGGTATATACAGTACATTTTCTAGTTTTATTTGGGTAACCTGATTCTTTAAATTTAAAACATTAAAATAGCCCTCACCAATACCATAATAATTAAATTTAACGCCATTAGCTACAGTTACAATTTGCTTATTAGAATCATTTAATTGAGAGAAAAAGCTCTTATCACCCGTCGTATGAGTTGAGGCTCCTGAGTAACCCATTCTTGCGATTTTGTGTTTTCCTATTATAAGTTATTATATTATGTTACTATTATATGTTCTACTTTTGGAACTTGATTAAATTGAACTTGCGAATTTGCGATGTCTATACTTTTAAGATACTTATTTTCTTTAACTTCTTTTGTTTTCATGTTTTCTACACTTTGCATATTTGCTATTTGGCATGCATTGCTTTTATAATTTTGAGAATGATTTCTTACTTTACTGTTATTTACATCTGTTTTCGGGGAAGTTCTAGCATTGCATTTTAAATGAAAACAGTCATTTGTCGTATGATTATTTCTATTACAATAAGTACAATGTCGTGTAACATAATGCTTTAATTTATTTTCGCTTTTACCTTTTAAACCAATTGAATCATATTTTTGAACTTGCTTAGTTTCCGCATGTCTACAGTACTCATCTATTAATTTATTTTTAACATATTCTATCGACAATTTAGCTTCCAATTTACTTTCTATTGCAGTTATTAACAAGTTGTATGAATTTGGTAAAGAACATAGTGATATTACTATTAAGTCATTTTCTTTAACTTCTTCACCTATACTGTGCAGCTTTTCAACCAATTCTAGTATTCCTTTGATATGTTTCTGCATTGTAGAACTTTCACTATATCTAATAGAATATCATTTTCTAAGAAGAAATAACTTGTTTGTTAAATTTACCCGTTCGTGAACACATTTTAACTTCTGCCATACTTCTTCTGCAGATTTGCTATGCGAAACGTGGATAATTTGAGAATCTGAAATGTTTAGGCATATTAAAGCTTTAGCTTTACGGTCGTTTTTCAACCAAGTATCAGAAACAGTTTCAGGTTTTTCTTGGAATACAATGGCATCTAAACCTTCTTTTATTAGAAGTTGTTCTATTTTAAACTTCCAGGCTGAATAATTTTCATTGGTTAACTTCTCTATATAAACTGATTCTTTTAGAATAGACATAATTATTACAATTATTCTTTTAAACTTTGTAACTAGTATATTCAAATTTTAATATTTTATGCCCCTGGAATCTTACAATTACAAACATCTCAATTCTAGAATTCCAATTTTTTTAGAACTATTTTTATAAGGTAATTTTCTCAAACTTGTTATCTTACTCAGTCTCATTGCAATAGCACGCAAAGGCATGTTGAGTACGTTTCTGTATTTAGTGCAGTTTTCATCAAAGAATCATAAGTCAAAATAACTGTAAATCTTTATTTTAACAAGCATGAGAATGTCTCTTAACTTAGGTAAAACACAAAGTAACAATCTTCACAGACATCAAAACTTGAAGTATTGAAAAGAATAACTTACACAGAATCACAGTCAGTCCTAAAAAACCATCAGCTTACCTATTTAGGTAATAAAAAAAGAAGCATACTTTGACACAGTACCTAAAAGAGAAAACACTAATTGAATGAAACTTTTTGGGTGAGGTACAAGTAGCTAAGGTGAGAATCGAATGCAAACACCTTCACTTTCTCTCGCCAATATATATCTTGGCGCACATTTGCTTTCTATGCTTTTGAGTTTCATTATGCAAAAATACCTAAATTTACGCTAACATTCTGCCATATATACTTATTTCAGGTAAGTCAAAAATTGTGTTACTCTAAAATTAATTATTTTATAAAACTAAAAAAAAATACAATGATAATTTTTTTAATTAATTCTGGTAACTACCTGAGTGCTTCTCTCATAACGCATCAAAAATTGAAGCAATTAGACAACAAATTTAATTTATGCACTTTTTTCCCCAAAGTTAGGCTTAACAGCACAAAATGCCCGTCCTCACAAGGCAATGCATCTGGATAGTGCATCGCCTTGAGAAAGCGTTTCAGTTACTGGCTACCCATAGCAAACAGGTTAATATATCAATTACTGTTCTTAAAAATTGTCAAAATTATATGACTTAGAATACTTGCATTCAGTATTAAAAATAGATTGTTCACAAATAATTAAAATAATATTCTAAAAAGAAAACTATCTAAAAATGGCACTTGTGAATAAAAAATACTAAAAAAGCAAAAATATTTGTAGGAAAGATTAAACAAAGCACCTTTTTTCTACATGCAAAATAAGAGTGAAAATTAAAAGTACTGAGGTTAACTGAGAAGTTCTCTGAGTGAATTACTCTTGGCAGAAAGTGGAAAAATATGCCGAATTATATTCTCAAATTACTTCTTAAGTTTACTCATTAAATTTTACAAAATTTGTTGCTTATGCAATAGTTGA
>KK121992.1:652425-672006 GCA_000611955.2 Stegodyphus mimosarum
AAAAAAAAAAAAAAAAAAAAAATCTGGTTTTGTATCAAATTCTCATGTTAGAATAATGCTATAGTATATAAATCTAATATCTATATTAGATTATACTAATTAATATTAATATATATTAGACTAATTAATATAATCTAATATCATGAAAGTCATGCTTTCATGACTTGAAAAGCACAAGTTGAATTTCGCCAATCAGCCATGTAGAATGGGATATATTTTTTTTATTCGGCATGCATGCAAAAATGAATGTATTCATTGCCTGTTGCATTACAATCTATGTTCCCCCCCCCCATGAAATTTTGCTTTATTTTTCCATTTAACATACAGAGCCAAACCATTATTTCAAAGTGCTGTTTCTCATTAAATATACAGAAAAATCCTTACTATCTAGAATTCAACTAACCGGAGAGCTCAAATAACTTGAATATTTTAGAATTTTAGAGCAAAACAAAAAAAAAACCCAAATTTAAGTAAATGACATTTTATAACACTATCATAGAGTTTATTATATTATGAGCACATATTCGTTGTCAGCACATAGTGTGATCAAGTGCAAGAAATGGATAAGTACGATGTCACAACACAATCATAAGAATTTTGCCTTAGTTTTATGTAAACCCAATTAATTCTCGATAAGCCAGTTAATTTTTGTTAAGAAAGATATAAGTTCTATTTTTTCATTGCATTTTGAAAAATGATTAATACTTGGGGCCTTCTTTCATGGGACAGTATGCAGTAGGTTAGTTTTTTAAGTTACAGAATCCTGACATTAAGAAAAAATGCATGATGAGAGAATTTATTTGAAAATAGATAAGCAGTGATGCAATGTGAAAAACTGCAAAATGTGGCTTATAAAAATATATAAAAAATATAACATATAAAAATTTATGTTATGTCAGTAATTTGTATCTGTTTATATAAAGAATGATTTGTTCCATTAAACTTCTGCCAGAATGATTGTCATAAGCTTGATGACATCTCCGCCAGCTTTTAAGTTTGTTGGAATTTAATAATCAGATAAGATTTTTTATTTTCAAGGCCAACAAAATAATTCAGCATTTATGTCCGAAATGCATTTTTTTCTCCCAAAATCTTATATAACTTTAAATGTAGGCTTTTAATATTCAAGTTGATAACAAATAAAATGCCCATTTTTATAATTTTAGATTGGAAATTCCGTGTATTCATTTGTCCTTTCTATGCTGAATTCTAGTTTTCATGTGCTCAACTATCCAGAATTTTCGAGTATCCAGATTTCTGCACTTCCTGAGCTTTCCAGATAGTTCAGCTTGTACTGTATATACATAAGTGGATAACAAAAAGAGGGGGTTACAAGTATCAGCATTTGAAAAGTAATTATTGAGGAGTAAATAATTTTCCCCCAAAGTGTAGACAGACTGCGCTTGTTGTCTAGCACTATTTGTGCAGTAGGTGGAATAAGTTTGCAGATGCTTCAGAGCAATTGAAATAGTAAGACGTTTAGAAAAAATGGTCTCCCTTGGAGGTGCAAGCCATGTTTTGTTATCCTGATTGAATATCTGAAGTATGGCCACACCATTACTGCTAATCATCATTATTCCACGTTGACAGGGTTATGTGAAGCCATCCGACGCAAGTGCCCTGCCATGTTAAGTGGTGGGGTCGTCCCATACTGCTCTCCAAACTCAAGAACTGCTGGAAAAGTGGGAAATCTGGAGTCACACCCCAGTTAGAACCCACTGACTATTTCGTTTTTCCGAAATTTAAGTAACAATTATCTGGAATGAGGTTCTCTTCAGACAGTGATGTGAAAACAGCTTTTGAGGACTGGGTCAGTGAGCAGGAGCATAATTTCTACCAAGCCGGATTAAACAAGTTGATTCTGTGTTCAGATAAATGCCTAAACATATTTGGTGATTATGCAGAAAAATGATAGGAAACTTCCTAACTCCCTTTTGTATTTTCTGTCTATTATTAATAAATAATTTTTATTGCCCTTATTTTTTTGGATCCCCCCTTGTACATATTGAGTATACATAGCTGACTTTCATTTCTTTGTGCAAGAAATTTCTGTCATGCCTGTCTATTTTTGAATAAATGTGTTGTCATAATAAATTTTTTCTAAGAATAATTAGCAGTATGAGAACGATAAGTTCATATAAATCATTTGGTTAAATCATTATATTTTCAGTACATATTAACGCATTCACCTTAGTAGAAGTTGCTGAATTTTCAAGGTGAGGATAACTTTTCTTCACTTTTAACAAGCGATGTCATCATTTTCATAAGCATTCTGTTTGTTTTTATTTGAATTTCCATCAGTTTTCATAACAAAAAATGATATTTCATGCTTATAACTCAGTTTTAAAGTATGCTGTTCTGGGATTTGTCTACAAGGGAAAGAACTACAAAAAATTTTCCCAAGAGTAACAATATTTATCTGTAAAATAGCTAAAGGTACAACTGCTTTAAAGCATTCATCAAGAAATTTCTTCCAGAACAGAGACGAAAATCTGCTTGTAAGTAGGTTTATTACTTGATATAAATACCTAATTAAAACATAAAATGTATATGCATGTAATAAGTAATTTTTTGCAACTATCATCCTTCTTTTTCATCTTTAAAAAATTGCCAAACCTCACCAAGGTGGTTGCGATAATATGTAAGTACCATATTTTCAGTATTAAATATTTATCATCCCTTGTACATATTGAGTATATATAGCTGATTTTCATTTCTTTGTGCAAGAAGTTTAGCTTAAGATGTAAGTTAAAAGCTTAAGATGCAAGTTTTAAAATTTAATGGATTTTTCAGTTTCTTATCCATATTTCTGACCTTACATCTTTGTATTTTGCAGATGCTATTCTCCAACATACCTGAGAAAAGAACTTTTGATATAGAATCTTCTGGATCATCAGAAATTGAATTTATATTGCAGCAGGTAATTTTGTATTGTCAAATTCCAAGATAAGTAAAGTTAAATAAGATACTGAATTCATTCACATTTATGTTAGAATGTTTAGTTTAACTCTGAAAAAGAAAATAATTAGTTTGAGATGAGCAGAATCTTCTTCAATAAACATTTTATTTTAAAGAAACTTATGTAAAAAAATTACTCTGCCACATTATTTATTTAAGGGAATTTTGTGCATCAAAAGAGAAACAGATTAATTTCCTTCCTGTATGTTATTTTTTAAGTTGCATATTTTTATGTTTAAAGTAATCACAAATTTATCAGCCTACGAGGATGGATTTTGTGTCTGGTAAATGTGAAGTGGTGATGAATCTATCAATTAAATTCTTTCACAAAAAAGGAGTTATTCATCGTGAAAGATTTCATTTAAATAACCAAAAGGTGAGGTTCTGTTTTAGTGTTAAAGCAGCACGGAAATGGCAAAGCAAACCTAATATTTCATGTATGATTATATTTTTGAGCAGTGGTGCATTTTGAATGTACACTGGTGTGCAAAAATTAAGGACGAAGTCGAAAAATTAGCATATCAGCTGAACGAAGAGGCAGAGTGGACAAAAAGACCAATCAGGAGATTAAGTAAGGTGATGTACAGTAGCAGATGCACAGATATGCAGGTAGACGTAATGGGGGAGTGTCTGAGTAGTATAAAGCATGTTGTCGGTGTAAGATCAATATTTCCTGCAAAGAGATTGCGCTCCGTATAGCAGTTAAAATCACACCGAGTTGCTGCCTCAGCGAGAAATGGTAAATAATCAATCTGTTAGATTGATTATTCACCATTTCTCGCTGAGACATCTGGATGCTTTACCCGAGGTCGAATCAGCAATGTGACAAGTGTGGCTGCAGAGTTCAGAATTGCTCACAGCATCGTTTCACGACTTTGGAGACAATTTCAAACTACAGGAACAGCTATCCGGGGGTTTAGTAGTGGTCGTCCACGAGGAACCACACCCGCAGATGACTGGTATATTGCCTTACAGGCCAGAAGAAACAGGCGGCAGACAGTGGGAGAAATCGCTAGACACATGACACAGGCAACTAGACAACCGATATCGCATTTTACCATGGCCAGAAGACTGCACGGTGGTGGTCTGTTTGCACGACGCCCTGTACGGTGTGTAACTCTAACGCCTGCCCATCGGAGAAGGTGTTCTCTGTGGTGCCGGGAACACCGGAATTGGAGAGACAATGAATGGGGACGAGTACTCTTTACAGATGAGAGAAGATTTAGTCTGAGTCATGATTCTAGACACATACACATCTGGACAGAGCGGGGAACACGCAATAACTCCTTCAACATCATCAAAAGGGACTGTTTTGGAGGTCGCGGAGTTCTCGTTCGAGCAGACATAATGCTTGGTAGCCGGACCGACCTTCCTATCTCCCAAGGAGGTTCGTCACCTGGGACTGCTATTGTAACGAGGTTCTTCTTCCTTACATGCGTCTTTTCACAAGGGCTATGGGTCCTCAGTTCCTCTTCATGGACGACAACGCTCCACCTCATCGCACAGTTACTGTCGAAGAGCTGTTGGAGAGTGAAGATATTGAACACATGGATTGGTCGGCAAGGATCTAAATCCCATCAAGCATGTACGGAATTTACTAGGGAGTCCCGTGGCAGCACGTAACTTATCGCCAGTAACGATTCCGAAACTGCAATTGGGGCTACAAGAGGAACGAGCAGCAGTGTCTCAACAGTTCATTAACAACCACATATCCAGCATGCACAAATGATGTGAAACCTGTCTAGCAGTCAGGGGAGATCATATCCCCTATTAAAGACCGGATGTTTCTTGCTGGACACCCATCACAGGGATGTTTCGGCCTTCAGTCGCATTGCGCTCCATGCTACTTTTTCAATAAAGCTTCTTTTTATCCCTCTGATTTCTCTTTTAGTAAGTTTTGCTTACATTACTCATGTCCTTACATATTGGGGATCTTACGGTATTAAATGCGTTGATTTGGAAAGCTTTTGTACAAAGTTATGTTGAAAAAACCGTCTCGTCCTTAATTTTTGCACACCAGTGTATTGTAGGGGTTGCTATTTACTATTTCAGGTTTTATTTCATTCCAGAATTTATGTCTGGTTGTGATTACTGCCCTGTTAATGGAAAAGTACTACATATTTCAACTTCTATTACAATTAGAAAAATAGTTTGACATATTAAAATGGCAAGCAATAAATTCATGATTTATGATGAATAATGAACTATGATATAGTGATAATGAATATAGTGCTAATGAAACAATGACTTTAGAACAGTAGTGTAAATGAAGTTATAAATAGGTGTTTGAGAAATAAATTGAATAATTTTTATATGCCTTTTATCCTTTTCTTTTTATATAAAATTACGGTACAAAAATGTACAAAATTTCTGTACAAAAATGTCCAAAAAATATTGTTTTTTTTTTTTTTTTTTTTTTAAATTATTTTTACTTTTTCTTTCCTTTTTGAAAGTCAATCTAACAAGTTTTAGCTTTCATATTTATTTTTTTAATGTTCGAGAAACTAAAAAATTTCCCAAGAAAACTAAAAGGAAAAAAAAATTGTATTATTGAACCATTTACAAAAATTTGGAAAAATTAATTCCAGTGTTTAATTTTATAAATAAGCATGGCTAGAAATTTAAAAAAATGTTTTTATATAGCATGCAAATGGTTATTCTGTAGCTGGAGATTCTAAACCACTGTTCCTGCAAACTAGCACCACTCTGCAGAAAAATTTGACTGGCCCTTGGAGGTTTTTACCTGTTTAAAAAAAAATTCTTATTCAAAATAGTAATAATGATAATAAAATTTTGTATGATATTTTTTTTACATTAATGCTATAATTTTAATATCTAGAACCATAATTTTGTCTTTGAAGATTGGCAACACTGGAATGTGCTCAAATTTGTCACTTGTCACATCTTGCCCTCCCCCCCTTTTTTTTTCTAACTGGCAGAGTGCTTACAGAGTAGAAAGGTTTGCAATAATTCTACTATGCAAAAAAAAAATTGCACCCAGTCATGTAAATGAAGCAATCGCCAAATGAGGCAAACATTCCGGAAAACGTCAAAGGTATCATCCCTGCAGAGCATTTTCTTTCTGGTGGATTTATGATGATAAGGTTCCCCAAATGCTAGTTTTGCTGTCTGAATATTTCAGTCAGTGTTGAATTGTAGAATGTGTATTAATAGTGAACTGTGAACAAGTTAACTGGTTTTGGCAAATAAAAAAGTAAGGTCATTAATAATTTTTAATACTTGTAAGGAAAAATAATATTTTAGCCTTTAATAAAATGAAATGTTATTGCACCCTATTGAATTTTTTTAATACTAGTTATTATAAATGCTAGCAAAATAGAACCTGGCTGTCCACCAGAAAAAAAAAAAAAAAAACTGCAACCACTTACCAGGCACTACAATCATAAATATTTAAAGTATGGGTTTATTCTTTGTCTTAAATTCTATGGACAAAGATTTACATCCTATGTATACAATTTGCCGTAAAGTTTTTGTAAATGATGCTGGAACCATAAAAAATATAACAATTTCTGAAGAGTAAACATTCTAAGCCGGAAAATAAACTGCCTGCATATTCTGAGTGTGAAAAACAAGAATTAGGGTTACAAGCAAAAGTATTTAACAAAACATTGTTCAGAATAAGTAACTACTAAAATGCTCATACTAAGTTTAAGGCAAAAAAATATCATGATTTTATATAAAAACTGTTGGAACTTGAAATACAACAAAAGAGAATGCATAATAAAATGGTGGTGTTACTGACTGAAGGACTATGCATTGTTGCCAGAAGAATGGTTACGCACATTGTTGCCAGAGTTCAGCACATTCTGAAAATTTGGCGAAATCTACTAATGTGGTTGCATTAATAAGCAAGAACCACCAGCTTTAAATGGACATTTGTTTAGAAATGCTTGGATCCTTGATTGCTAATAAAATCAAATCGATTCCTTTATCTAATAATACTGTAAGATGAAGAATTGGAAAATATGAAAGAATGTGGAATACCAGTTAATACAAAAGGAAAAAAAAATCAAAATCATTTGCAATACAAATTGGTGAATCATGAGATATTTCTAAAAAGGCCATATTAATTTTCTGTGTCAGATATATTGATGTTATTTTGGAAGAAATAAATTAAATAAAAGTAGAATTATTGTGTTGTATAGAACTGGTTTCATACGCAACAAGCACAGTGAAATACGTTTAATGTAAAAATGCTTAAGACGAAATTTTGGTTAACTTGAAATAATACAATGGTCCCAACAAACTGCTATGTATTTTCATGCATTTTTTTTCTCTTAAAACAAAATGAAAATTGCTTAACACAAAAGGATTTACCTTCTGGAAATGAACAAAATACAGAAAACACCAGCTTCGCAGGCAAGATTTAAGAGGGCTATGAAATGAAAGAAAGGTGGTTTTGCATGTTTCATAGAAAGGAGGCTAACTTGGCCTTCAAATACCCTCGGAATGGACTGTGACAAAAGCCAATTTTATTTGTCTAAGCTACTTTCACCCTCCACCCCTGCAAACTCCACGCAAAAACATCTCATCTCTCATCAGTTGGCTTTGGAATTCGGTGATGAGTGCATTGCAGTGTGAGTAAAAATCAGTGAGTTTGGTTTGCCCCCCATTTTAGAAGAAACTTTTTACGAGTGCAATGGCAAAATGCTCACAGGGAAAGCAAACTGCTATTTCACTTAGAATGAAGATGGAGTTTCTTAAGGCTGTTGATCAGAAACAGAAGATGAAAATGGAAATCTGTAATGATTTTGATGTTGCTAACTCTACATTATCAACAATAATTAAAAAAAGAGAGTAAATTATGGAAATGTTTGAATGGAGTAAGTTTGAGCCAGAGCAGGATTAGCACAGACAAGCATGAGGATTTAGAGATGGCTTTACTTGTTTGATTGAAACAAGCGAGGTCTCAAAATGCTCCCATATCAGGACCTTTAATGCTAGACAGAAGCAATGAACTTGCTAAATAAATGGGTATTACATTTTCTGCAAATCCAGGGTGATTGGAACGTTTCAGGAAAAGAAATGGCCTTAGTACTAAAAATGTTTGCGGTGAAGCTAATGAAGTTTTACCCACTATGACAGCAAATTGGTTTCAGTCTGTTGTCTTCAATACTTGAAAAATATGAAGCGAAAGATGTCTTCAATAAAAGATGTTGAAGCAAATGAAGATTTTTTGATCAATTTGTTAGATGCTCTTCATGTGTTGCACTCTGCTTGGAATTCAGTGACTCCAAGGACGATTGAAAATTGTTTTTGTCATGCAGGATTCTCAAAAGTATCACATTCTTTGACGCCAAAAGAAATAGAGAAAGAGAATATTGAAATTCAGCTGATAGTTAATGAAATGTTTGAGAAAGCTTCTGTATTATTGGACTGTCCTACTGTATCATCGGAAGAATTTGTTGCAGTAGATGAGAATAATGTGTGTGCAGCTACAGTTATGGCAGACAAAGACATTTTGAAGTTTATTCAAAGTTCAGAAAATATAATTGCTGCAGATTCTGATGACGAAAATGAAAGGAATAATGTAAGTCCTCTTCTCACATCATCCAAAATGAAGAACATCATGAAAAGTATGCGCACATTCCAATGGTGAAATGAATAACAAAATGGATGACATTGAACAATTTGTTGACAGTTTGATGCTAAAAAAGGTAAATGCAAAGAGAAATAGATTATTTTCCAAAAACTCAATAAATGTTTTGTTTTTCAAAAAACTTGAACATTTTGTATTAAATTTCATGAAGTTTTTGAGGAGGTTTTTGTTTCATTAATTTTTATTAAATACAGGCATATATAGATAAATAAAATGTACTCCAATAAACTTAATTTTGTTGAATATTAGTTCCCCCCCTCCCAATATCCTTTAACACGAAAAAATATTTCAGTCCCCTCAGTTTCATGTTAAACGATTTTCACTGTAACGAAATTTTAAAGCACTTAATTTGTATTATTAAACACTCTTTAGAATGGTAAACTTGTATATATGTATGTACCAATGAGGCAGCTAATATGGTTGGCAGACTTTTTGTGGCATTACTGAAAGAATTCAGCAAGCAGCCAATTCTGATTTAATAATTACCCACTATATAATGCTCAGACAGCATTTAGCATTGAAAAGTCTATCCACAGGTTGTAAACAAGGTTTTCATAGAATCTGTAAAAATCATTAATTATATAAATACTAGTGATTTAAACAATAGGTTATCTGCAATTCTTTATGAGGAGATTAGTGCTGAACATGAACAATTATTATTGTATACAGAAGTTAGACAGTTCTTGCAAGACGGTTGCTTTTTTGAATTAAGGATAGCAGTAGAAATAATTTTTAGTAGATAAAAAGAATCTTTCAGCAGTTTATTTCTCTTTTGTAGAATGAGTTTGAAAATTTGCGTAGGTGTGTGATATATTTATGTGATATATTTAAGTGATATATTTTTATATAGCTATGTTTTAAATTTAAAGTTTACGAGGAACTGCAATAAATGTGTTTCATTTATTTAACACAAAATTTAGTTTTTAGTTGGGCAAAGTAAATAATAATAATGATGATATATTTAATTATTGTTTTGAATTTTGCTAACTTTCAGCAAGATTTAAATTTATCAAAATTAAATATAATTATTGGACAACACTAACAATCTTTAAGTAATAGTTTCGAAAGATATTTCCCATCAACCCATTCAAAACACATAGCAGTAGTAAATTAAAATTAAGTAATAGAGTCTATGAGTTCCTCCTTGAGATTAGTTCAGATATTATGTTAAAAACTAGTTTTGTTTTTCAACAATGTCTATAGATAAAATTTGGATCAAAATGAAAATGAGTATCCATCTCTACATGAGAAAAAAATGGAAATGTTAATCCCCTTCGCAAAAACATATTTATATGAAGCAGGATTTTCATCTATGATAGTAATAAAAAATAAATTTAGAAAATGGTTTTCGGTTGTTTCACCGCTCTGACTTGGCTTGACTAATTTAGAACCCATAATCAAAAAGCTAACTGAATGAAAGCAGCAGCAATCTTCTCATTAACATATGTCAAATAAACAAATATTATTGATATTTAATTTTGTAGTAATCAGGGGACTGATTTTTTTTGGTTCCCCACCCTCATGGGTAGTGATTTTGTAATTATTTTTATAATTTTCTGTGATTTTTCTTAACTGTTTATTTACTTATGTAAAATAATTACAATTTCTTATCTTTACATTTAAATTTTATTGTAAGTAAATGATAATCAAAATGTTACAATTAACTTATGTAGTAGTTCTTTAATACCTAGTAAAGTTTATATGTAAAAAAAAAAAAACCACTCGTCCATGAAATTCTTTCACAAATTTAACCAGTCCACAGGCCTAGTATATAAAGCAAAAATTATGGAAATCATGTTTGCATTCTGATAATTTTTACTTCACACCCTGAGCTGATGATGTTATTCATGAGTGCTGTTTTCATACTGATTTTTTTTTCTGTATTTGATTTGGTCTCATAAATAATTCAAAGAAGTAACTATAATTATATGAAGTTGCTGATGTTATTCATAGCAGCAAACGGAGAGCATTTTAAACTATCATGAGAGGCATGGCCTTTGATTGTCATAGCAAACATGAGATTTTTAATTTTTTGATTCAAAAAGGAAAGTGAAGATTTTTCTCAAGAAATAGAAAAGTTAAGAAACCCATTCAGATGATGAATGTTTCTTTGGTCTTCAAAATAAATATTCATTATCTGAATGGCATGCATTTTTTTTTAATGTGACATATTTGAAAATGTTAATTAACAATAGATTGCTCCAAAACAAATAGGTTGTTACAGAGATGGGTATTCAATAAAAATTTTCCGTTTTTGAAAAATCCATTCTTGCATCACATAGAAACTTAAGAATATTGTTTAATGAGAGGACAATTAATTTGTTAAGTCATCAAGTTTGCTAAAGGTTTGACAGTTAATAGTTGAAAATCTTAAAATGAAATCATATTCTTTTACTGATTAAAATTATGTGTCAAACAATTATCTGTGTGTTTATGACTTAATATCCAATTAATTGGCTCCACAAATGCCAGTTTTCCTTAGTCTTTCTCAAAGGCATCCCTCTCCTTAGCCAGACAGCCTTCCATCTTTTTCCATGTTTCAGTTTTTAAAGCCTACAGGGAAAAAAATCACCGACTTCTCTAGCTTTCAATACTTACAAGCATAAATCATACTTCAGCATGAAGTAGCCTTTAATTAGAGACTCACATCATAGTTTTAAAAGAGTCACTAGCATAAAAAAAAATAACTTCAGTGATTATTCACAGAATAAAATCAGTTTCAATGAAAACAAACTTTATTATTATGAAAGAAAACAATAACACTGCTACATCATTCCAGAAGTTGAATATCTATCACTGTTGCCATGCACAAACTACTAAACTGTACTAACAAAATGTAGGTGAGACTTGCTCGTGATCCATGAAATATAAAATACACGCAAAAAAAAAAAAAAAAATCTGAAAGCTTTCAGATTGATGCCCAAAGAAGAGTTTTGTGTGTTACCTTTATTTATTAAATATCATGTTGTTTGCACCTAAACCAAAAAATTCAGTTCAAGAGCAATATCGCAAAATAATTTTAAATTAAGCATATCTTTAGAATTTCTGATACACAGTCTCATGTGCTAGAGGTAAAAATTTTTTTTTTTTACAATGTTACCATTGCTTGCTTTAAAATCCTTGAGTTTAATCAAAAATTTGTTAAAGTTTTTCAAAATATGAAGTCGATAATAAAACAAATTTCAAAGTTGAGCTTCCAGATGCCCATATTCAACGTAGGATTACGTCATTCAAAATTGGATGGCTCTAGGTAACATCATTTTATCACAATGCAAGAAACATGCATACATTTATGCACATTCTTCATTGTTTAATTTCTTTAAATATAATACAAGGCTGCAATATTTGGTGGCAAAATTTTGAAAAGTGAACTAACATTTAATGTTTCTGATGCAAAATGCCAAAATGAAAACAATAGTCCTTCAAGGACAAAGCCCCTTTGGACTAAAAAAAATAACATTAAAGTAATTAATGTATTCTTAACATCCACCCACCTTTTGATTATAAATTATAATCCAAACATAAAATTACCACTTTTTCATTTTAAGTTATTAACAAATATATGTGTGTCCTGTTCACCAATCAAATAAACTCAGAAATACTTTCAAGCATAAGAAAAATAATAATAATAACAAATAAAAACATATTTCACTGAAACACATATTTAAATTATAAGTCCAGTTTTTCTGGAATCATAATTTTCCTACCACTCCTATTAAACATTGGCTTATCATCAGATACGCTATCATCCTTTTTGGCAGCTTTGTTTGACAGAATTTTTGTATTTTATAATTTAATTTTATTGCTAAATATAAAATTTAATTTGTATTGCAATCGTTATTTCTGCTTTGTATTTAGAATTCTAAAGTATCATTATTATGACATTAATTATAACGAGGAGAGGAGGTAATTACATGATTGTGCAAATTTCAATTAAATAAGGTCATTTTTTTTTCAGATGATTTTTTAGAGACTAGTTTAAATACAAGAAATCATATATTAGTTATATATATGTCTGTGTGTGTGTGTAATAAATTGAAGGTGGTTTTCAATTGATAGAATAATGACTTATTAGTAGAACATGGATATAGCATCATAGATAGAAGATGCATGCATAAAAAAGCAGACTTGCAGATAGGCTAAATTTAAATATTTCTTTTCTTGTGGTTAAACATTCTGTGACTGCACATAACTTGGCACACTAATCATACCCATTCCAGAACATAACTACATTTGTTGTAATAAGAAGAAAGCAGCGCAGTAGCAGTTTAACTAGAGGAGGGGCAGAATCAAAGTGTGTTGTATTCAGAATGAAATCTTAATTCAGAGTGGATTAATTTCAGTTTCAATACATTTTGGTTGAATAATTAATAAAGCTCTAAACTTATTATTGGGTGTTTGAACTTTAGTTCCATTTACGTCTTTAGCATTATGTAAAAATCATGAGATATGAATTAACTTAGAAATGACACAGTCCAGAAAATGTTATTATAAGTAATTACTATTTTTAGAATAGAGAGGAGAAATACCCAAATTAAAATGAAGAATTAAGGGCTATTGCTAATTTATGTTACAATTTTGATTTATATATTTTTGTCTTATAATATATATGCACGCACATACACACATATGTATTCATTTTAACCTTTTAGAAAACTTTTATAATATATATATATATATATATATATTTTACAATCTAGTGCCTCTCTGAAACTGCTACTTAAATGTTTAAATATTAATAAATTCTTTCAATTTTCTATAGAATCTTACTGAAACCCTAAATACTGCAAAAAGACGACCCTCACAAAATCATGGTGCACATTTTTCTCATCAAACCATCCACAAAACGGTTACATCAACACCACTGAAAGATGTTACTACTCTTGAAGTGAAGGTATTATTTTGCTGTCATGTTCATGGTTTTTTTAATCAAATAAGTTATTTAATTACTATAACAAAACTCAATACATAGATCTTAATGCTAGAATATTTTAACACTGTATATTCATATCATTTTGACAGCAACTGGGGTTTTCATTTTGCCTTTTTATGAATTTTCTTAATTTTAATAATTAAAGGTGATTTGTAATCAATTTACTTGGGAACAAAACAGAAAATTTTATTGCATATCAAAGATCTATAAACCTACGTAAAAATAAAGGGCATAACATGACAATTATTTTTTTTTTTTCTTGACTGAAAGTGAGTGAAATATTTGTGTAATTTTATGTGTTACTTTAAGGTGTTTCTCTGCTCTCTTGATTTTTGCTACCATTTGCCATTTTCAAGAATGTTCTTTCAGTCTGGATTGTTTGCCTACTTGTGGCACTTTGTTTTTTGTTTTACTATTCCATATGATTACTAGGTTCTGTCTTTTTCAGAAGCTGATGAGGTTCTCTTTTTGTTTCTATTTGTCTTCATTTTGACATTTTTTGTTGCATCAATAATGTTTTTTCATTTTGTAGTGCATTGCTTTCTTTAGATTTTTCATTTTAACATGTTTCTTTGTACTGTTTCAACCATTTTGCACTTTCACTATTATATATATTTTAGTGTTCTCCATTTTTTCATGCTCATTCCCCTTTTGGAATATTTCAAGAGACAGGAACTGATTTTGTAAGTTTCACCTTAAAGCATATGAAATTTTCGACCCACATGCATTTTTTGATTAATTGCAAACATCAGAATATTTTTCAAAATTTAAACTAGTTAAATGTAATCTTAAATCTTCTATTCACGTTTCGAAAATTATTCATAAATTCAAATTGGCATTTCTACTTCACATTATAAAAAACGTGTTTGTCTAAAACTGGAAAAGGTTTTTCTGAAATTGAATATGAATTATATTACCTTTATTTAAAGACTGCCAATTCTACATTAAATTTTTCTTCATTCAATCATAAATCTTGGCCTAGAACTGATACCACTTGTCCCTTAGTTATCTACTCCCACAGATCCTATAAATTTTCCTACTGTAAATACTAATTCCATTGTTAACATCTCTAATGTTAATCTGTTGGAGGATCATGTGAAAGTATTAAAATATAATTTCAACTTTTCAAAAATAACTTAATTCTTCAGTTCCACCCGTATTGAAAAAGCTTTTAAATTCTTTAAAATTTCAGAAACACAAAAAGACACTATCCGCCACTTAATTATTCATAGTGAATTTTAATAATAAATTGTTTCAAATCCTAATCAAAAGGAAAGGAAGGTCTTATGTGAAATTCATTTTAGCCCTATTATAATTTGCAAAGTTGATAAAGATGGACAGATCATTGTTATGGACAAACATGCACAAATTGACTGAGTAACGAAAGTGATAAATGAAAGTCCATACTACTCGATCGCTAAAGATCCATCAACGTCTGATGTCATGAAAGTTAAACAGCTGTTAAGTCTTTTCCTATACTCCTAGCACAGTTTAAAAACCATTTATTCTAATTATTGTTAACTGTGCTAGGTTTTGTGCTCAAAGTCCACAAAATTGGAATTTCTTTTCAATTTATAGTTTCTAACTTCGGAATGGCATCTTATCTTTTGACTTAATAATTAGTTTTTATATTTTTTCCCTTTACTTTCTAAGAATATTCACACTGTAAAAAAATTCTTTTGGATTCATTGATAAACTGAAAAGTAATTCTCCACTGTGCTCCATTGTTTCTTTTGATCTTAAATTGTTGTTTACTAATGTTCCAGTTGAAAGAGTGCTAAAATATCTAAACCTTTCCTTTCTAACTGTTGAACTTTATGCCAGTCTAATACAAGAAACAAGTAGTCATAGTGAAGCAAATATGAACTGTCATTCAGGCTATGATTTTACTCAGTCATCTGCATATCACCTTTTTTTGATTATTTATGATTCAATACCTGAGGAGTAGCAAATACAGTAATAAAAATGGGCAAGGTTCAGGTTACAGGGAAGTAGAAGTGAAGACATCTTATTAGATATTGTAATTAAATATTACTAAATTTTTACTGGCATGTAGGTTTTTCTTTTATAGAAATAATATTGTGATAGTTACTGTTTACTCTCCTCTGAATTATAACTCACACATTTACACAAAATTAAACTAGTAGATTGTATCATATACTATTTTTATTCATACTTAAATTGCAATAAACCGCACTTAGTTTTCACACTCAAATTGCATCTTTAGAACACTAACAGAAACTTGACTACATTGTGAGGCGGCTGTAATCTCGCAAACATGTGCAAAACAGATATCATTATGGAGCATGTGCAAACAGTTACCTCTAGTTTAACCATGACTATTTTTAATTTGCTATGTTCTTACTGTACGCATGTTCTTAAGAAAATTAAAATGTTTGCATAATTTTTCTCTTCTTGATTCTCGGATTATAAAGGTTCAGAAACAAAGCAAACCTGACTTATTCATAACGCCCATTTGTTAAACAAAAGGTAAAGAACAAAAGAGATGATATATGTGTGATACCATTCATAAAAAACTACTATTTTTGGTCCAGGGAGCAATTAAAAAACTATCATTACAAAAACTTAACATTACATGGCTGGTATGATGGTTAATACATTATATATCTTCCAGATGATGAAATACAGTCTGTACAATGCCTAGGCATGCTGAGTATCAAATTATCGAGTTGATGTTGATTAAGATTACTTCACTCAACAAACAATGCTCTCTGAAGTTCCGGTACACATGTAGAAGGTGCTTGACTACTGCAGTTCGTCGGCTAAGCATGTCTTACACATGCTCTATTGGATTGAAATCAGGTGAGAATGCTAGCCATTCCATATGGGTGATATCCTCAGATGGAAGACATTCCTTCACAATGTTTGCACGGTGAGGACGGGCGTTGTCATCCATACACACAAATTCTGCGCCCATGGCACTCTTAAACAAATGTACATGTTGTTCCAGAATGATGTCCTGAAAAATTTGGCCTGTCATGGTTCTGATCTAAACATGTAGATCTGTTCTGGAACCCAGTATAATTCCACCCCAAACGAGCAATCCTGCACCACCATAATGGTGTCGTTCAATGATGTTGTCTTGGTGGAATTCTCTGTATGAAAGCCCAACATGAATCCAACTGCAAACTAAACCTTGAGTTGTTGGAAAACATCATACAAACCCATTGTGACCATGTCCACATTGCATGTTCTCTACTCCAGGGTAACCGCTAGCGACAGTGCGTTGCCGTGAGCGGAACACATCTGAGAGACCTGCGGGCATACAGATCAATCTGTCCCAAAGGTCTGTACATGGTTTGCCTTGACATAGTCATACCGTGGCTGAAGATAGCTGACGAGACAGGTCTTATGCTGTGCTCCATCTGTTTCTTTCGGCATTTATTGCCAAATAACGGTCGTCATTCGGTGTTGTAACTCGAGGTCGACCTGTACTAAAACATCTACAGGCTTTTCTATCATTTGGGGATCATTGCCAAAGCCTAGAGATGACACTTTGGGTTACTCAGAGTTCCTTGGATACTTCTATCTGAGTACACCCACATCCCAGGCGGCTGATAATTCTACCACGTAAAACATCATACATATGCGTTCTCTGTATCATAAGTATTCGATTGCCGGACTAAGAAGCGTACACAACGCTTGTGAACAATTTTATTTCTAAGCTACCATTCCTTATAGACACTTCTCTTACCCTGTCGTCATTGTGATGTACTACCGGTGTCATCTGATGGATTCTTGTAATTTGCATATTCTTCTTAAAGATGTGTGCGAAAGTCTACAGGTGAAATTTTTACTTTAGAGTGCGATTTCCGTGTGATTCTGAATTATCCTTAATTTATGGACATGAGTGTAGTAAAAAAAAGTAAATAATGAGTCTAATTTAAAAAATCATAATAAGATTTAATTAAAATTATTATTAACTGCAGTTATTAAATTTGTCGGTTGTTCTTTTCAAGTTTCATTATGTAAATAATTTTACACGATAAATTATTTAGCATAAATTCTGATTCTTCCAAATTATTCATTTATAACTATGAATTATTATTTTGTCCAAGAAATATATATAAACACTAAAATGAACAGCAAAATTATTGATGACTTAAATTTTGAGTACAAAAATAATCTGTTATAAAGAATATTCTCTGTCTAACAAAAGACCTAAAGAATGCAAAGCACTTATTCAGAGGACAGCATTTATACTCAAACAAAACAAATCTATAAAGATCAAAATTTCATTCCCTAAAAGAGGAACTAACTGTATACACCGCTCATGACTGTCTGCTTTCTCCTTCCCAGAATAGCAAAAATTTCTATTGCACTATCAGACTTGAATGCCAGTCTGTTTGACAGTTAAATTAAAGAATCTGTATGGAATCAGAGAACCTATTCATGTTGTTTGGTTCAATGGTCATTAACACCGTATGGTGTCCTAAGGTATGCTTATTGAGTACTTAGTCTCCTAGAACTGGACTCGTAACTTTTTGGCAGAGCCTTTGTTTAGAACACAGAGAAAAGTGGGAGTGAGGATAAAAGAAAAGTAAAGTGTTTTCCTTCACAGACAGAACATGGATTATAATATTCTAAGTGTAGATGGTTTTTAAAGGAAATTAAATTTTTCATTTGAACTTGCAGAAATTCTGAAAAATATATATGAAAAATACACACGAAAAAAAATTCAACTGAAGATATCCATACAGTTTGTTATATTCAGTTTTATGCTTTTGCAGGTTTCCTATAGCAGTATAAAATAACATTGAATGTATAGGAAATTGGATGGGACCAAGAGGTTCATTTGTTTCTTAGATCCAGATGTTAGTTGTAGAGGAGTTCGACCGCATATGTTTGTGTAATGCAAATTTAATAATTTTGGAAAAGATGCTAGATTTAATTGTTGTTAGAGTTTTGTTTATATATAATTCCTTAAATATTTTTTCATAAAATAAACTGATTTCTGATAAAATATTTTTATGCATTCTTTATTCAAGCAGCTTTTTAAATGAAAATTCATGATTTTCCCATCCAACAGCAAAATACATTTTCTTCCCATATGAGATTAAATGCCCTGAATTTATAATTTTTTATGGCAAATATATACAAAATTTAATTTTATTTACCTAAAATATTGCCAATTTTTTTCTTTGTTACAATATGGCTGATACTGATGTTGCATTCCCCCCCCTCCCGTTCTGGTTTTTTTTTTTTTTTTTTTATTCCATAAGGTTACACTTTTGCAGACAATTTTGAAATAATTATATTTTTATGCTCCTGTATGTTCATATATCTAAAATATGCTTAACATCTGACAATATAAATTTGAACCATTTTGTTAAATCATGCATTTAAAAAGAATGAAATTTATCCTTTTAGTTTATTTACATAAGGGAAAGAAAAAGACAAAAGGAAAAAAACTGGTAAATATGAAAAAATCAACTTACGAAATATGGTTCTCGATTTATCTTCTACATTCCAAATATTAGTCAATTTTGCAGACACTTTTTCAAACAGTAATAATTTTATATCTTCTTCTAATGTATTTTCATAATCACAAAACTTCATTTTAAAAGGTTTTATAATCAGCAGCACATTATGGAAATATTTGCATACCTACTTGGAAATATTTTACTATCATAAAATATATATATATATAATTATTCTGGGAAGTTTACAAAGTCAGATTATTATATTAAAATGTTAATAAATATTTTCTGTTTTATAGAATTTTCCCAAAACAATGAAAATGGAAAAACGAACACTGTCACAAAAATTTTCACCTCATAATAGGCAAAAAATATTTACTTCTAAACCATTGCAAGATGTGGCTACCATTGAAATGAAGGTATTTATTTTATTTTCACCCCTGTATTTTTCACATAGCAAGTGCATTTAAAAATCTCTTAATGAAAGCATGCTCTTAAATCTCAAATATAATTTTTTACAGAATTTTATAGAAAATAATCTTCGAAGATAATTTATACAAATGCCCCCGCCCTCCTTTTTTTTCTGTAAATATAGAGCAATTTTCTTAACTTTTTAATTCATAGTTGTT
>KK121992.1:672353-708538 GCA_000611955.2 Stegodyphus mimosarum
CGAACATAAAATATGATATGCAAAATTATCTTTTAAAATGTCAAAGCCAAATAGTGGGGGGAAAGAAATTGTGACATTATTTTATTGCAAGACCTAGAGCATTTTTATGACTGGATTGTTTTTGCATAAGGCACAACAAATGTTAGCCTCAAGGAGATTCATGCTGCTTTGTAAACAGATATACTAAATTAATTTAGATGGTTTTACAAGCAAGTTCTTTTTCTGAAGAGCTATAATTAAAATTATTTTCAGTATGTTAATGACAAAAAATACAGTTCAAATTTCAGTTTAAAAGGCTTTATTAAAAATCTTTAATGAAATAAGATAGGTAAGCAGAAATAATGAAAAAAAAAAAAGAACATATCAGATAAATGCAATAAATATAGTGCTGATATTTTTGCATTTGGTTATCATTCAAGATAATACTGATAAGGATGGTCTGTAAATAATTTGATTGTTAAGTTGATGTTTTCTAAAATAAGAATTTTTTTAAATACTTTACATAAAAAATATGGCTGACTAGACATTAAAAGTTTTAAAAATTCAGGTGTGTTAATATGTATCTCAAATAAGAGATTATTAAATTGCATTATTTGTTTTACATCATAAAGATATATTTAACATTAATATGTTTCATCCATTTGAACTGAATGAATCTGCTAATAATTTTGATAGTACTGCAATTTCAGAATCATAAAGAGCACAACAACTATTCAAGTATTTTCAGTGATTTGTGATGTTTCTTTATATATTTCATTTCTTTGATTTTGATTCTATTAATATAATGGAATGCTTTTGTGTGAGAATCTTGAGATCTGTGTATCCTTTCATGTATTGCATTTCACTGCTAATAAAAAAAAAATGGAATACATGAAAAAAAATTATATAGCTGCAGAAAATTGCTAATACTTTTTAGAAGAAATAATTGCACTGTAATCAAAATTAAGAGAAATTTTTCTGTTCCATTCATAAAGGTTCATCTTAATGCAGCAGTTTAATCTTGCCTGTATATTATACTGTTTTTACCATTTCAGTAACAGAATTAATTTCTTACTTTCATTTCTTATTTGTGACTGCAGTTTAATGTATGTCACTTTATTAAAATATCATCCAGTTCATAATGAATTTTTACAGCATGGTAAAGCAGTAAAGCAAGACAGAAAATAATCATATTTAAAAAGAAGCACTTTTTTCCCCTCTTCGTTTCACTGATACCAAAAGTCATTAGTAGAAAAATATCATGAATACAATTACGTAGATGCTTATTATAATGTAAATTGATAAATGAAAATAATAAAAAACTATGGTGTGAAAAATTACCTTAAAAATGTTATATATTTTTATGTACAAGGAAATTAAAAGTCTTGATAGTCTTTTCTTTCAAAATCCAATTAAATTCAGAAATATAATCTGATACCGCCTATTTTTTATATAGTGTAGTTTTTAAACTTGTACCTGGATGCATGCTTCCTAAATATTTTTATTAGCATTTTATCAAAGTAAAGTTTTCGACTATATTTCTCTTTCCTGTACCTGATGGTAAAGTTACTCACAAATCACAAAAAAATAAGGCAAATCATACAGTACTTCAAAAGTAATAATTACATACACAGTCATGTCAGAGTAATGTGACCATTACAGGTAGGTGTGAGCAAGACACTATAATTTCACCATTGGTCATACAGATATAGTTCCACCCCTTTGAGGAAGCCATTCCAAGAGGTTGACTACCATCAACCTCTTGAGAGAACTTTTGTCTTGCCACACAGACATTATGCCTCCTTGCCACACAGACATTATATGTTTACAAACATCTGTGCTTTCTTCGGGATTCAAATCTGGGCCCTCTGGTGTGGCAGTCAGCATCACCAGCCACTATACCATTTGGGCAGCTGTAATAAGTAGGCAGTAGAAGAGACATTTTCCGTAGCAGAAATAAACAGTGACCTGATAGATGTTCAATATGATACAGTACGAAGTCCGAGATCTAGACATCCAATATCTGGAATGGTCTAAAATCCAAACCTCAAAGTCACCAACAACCTCTTCTCTCTCATTTTCTTTCTTTTTAATTCTTTACACATGTGCATTTAATTATTTCCCCCATAGTAAAACATGTGGAGAGTTCTGATTCTTAATTTCACTTCAACACTAAATAAAATATCTTGTTATTGAAGAAACAATCATTTTACAATAAATTTATGTGATCAATAATTTGGCTGCTTAGCTGTGTATCTGCTTGGCATACATCTCAAACCAAAACATTCTACATAGAAACATCATTAATTTTACTCTTATTAATATTTTATATCCCTGACACCATCCTGCCAAATCATTATTTATTATATATTACTTTCATCAATGCATGTTTATCAACACATGACAACTTGGATAGTGACTCATGCAGCAATGCCTAAACAATTTTTTTATATTAGTAATTGAGTAACAAAGAGTATGGTAACCTTTTTATGTTGACATTTTACTTGGCAATTATTACAGATTTAAGTTAAATGCACTAAGAAATGTTGATGAAGAAAAATTTAACAAAAATTTCTTTCCATATGCTAAAAATAGATTTTGTTAATGATACTCATATGACAAAAGATTAATTTTAGTGCTATATGAATTAAGAATAACTGATTTGTTATTCACATAAACCCAGAACCTATGCCAAAGATCGCATGTGTACACCGGACAACAGAATTTAGGGAATACAAATTTTTTGGAATTTAAAGAACCACCGAGCAACAAAATTAAGGGATGGGAAATTTTTTAGAATTTAGGTAAAGCACTGGAACCTAAAATTAGGGGACTGCAAAAATTTAGAACTTAGGGGGACACTTGATAGCAGAATTTAGGGACTTGCAATGCCTGCATCAGTCAGTAAGATATCTAGCACTGGCTCTTGATAAGCCTTAAGTATATGTGGGAATTTATTTATTCAGGACTCCAATAAGCATTTGCCATAAATAGACATAAGTATAATAAATAGCTAAAACAATACATCTCAGGATTAATTGTCTCAGTATGCGATAGAAGTAACACAAAATTTAGTGAAGCAACTTGTCTTTCGGTGCCAATCTCATGATATATAGCCAATAAAGTATAGCGGATGCTATTAAGCTAAAACTAAAATTATACTGTATGGATTCCAAGGAATTTCAGGTAATATAGTAAATTACTCTGTTCTTTAACTTTCTGATTTGATCCAGCTTATTATTTTTTGCAGGCTGTTATTATTACAGCAATTTTATAAAAATTAAATTTTTAAATAATAAAAAGGAATAGCACTAAACAGAGGAGATTAATTTTTTATATCATTTTTATTGCAATTTGAGCTTTCTATAATTATCTGTAAACTTTATTTGTACCCATTTTTTTCAAGTTTACTTGGTTTTTCTAACCATTTATCAGAGAAAAAAATATGATGACCTTTAAAAAAGTTTTTAAGAACTAAAATTGATTTAAATTGTGTTTCTGACTTTTCACTTCATTGTCTATATACATATACATATATATTATATGTAATATTTCTGGAGCATGGAAGAGGAATCAGCTTGTGATCGTTGTGGCTTATGGTGACGGTGTACAGATCAAGATAACAAAACATGAAGAATTTCCAGGCTTTATTTCTGTGCATATAAAATCATCACAGTAGATACTTATCCAATCGTAATGAAATCCAGTACTTTTTTATGATTTCATCATAATGAAATATGATTGTACGTTGGTTCTTAAAATTGAAACGCAGGCATTTTAGATGGGGAAGCAAAGCAGTGAGATATTAGCAAGGTGAAAGCTAGCAGAATAATGATAATTTGCTATGTACATTGTTTCTTAAAATTAAGACGCAGGCATTTTAGTTGCAGAAGCAAAGCAGTGAGATATTAGCAAGGTGGAAGCTAGCAGAATAAGAATGACGTAATTAGCTCACCAGGGTATTTATACCAGAGTAGGTGTGATTCTAGGGGCAAGTTATGATTGGTTAATATTAGTTTTGGTTGCCCTTTTCAAGCAGTATTACATAACATAGAAAAATCTTGAATTTGGGATGTAGACACATTAGGTTATTTCGAAGCAGGAGACATGAAAAATGAGAAATGCATTCTCTGGTACTTGAACCACAGACCTCTAGAATATGCACCTAGTATACTGACCACTACACCACAAAGACATGCTAAGAAGGTAGGAGAAATACTTTATATAATTCCCCTTTTAAAGGATGACTAGGGATTAGGGGACCCAATCGCCAAATCTTGGTGGTGGAGAATCATCATCCACCCCTTTTTTGTTTGTTTGGAAGCCACTGTAGAATTATTAGAGCATTTTGTAGTAGGAGAGGGAAGAATGAGCAATGCCCTTGCCGGGACTTGAACCATGGACCTCTTGAATATGTACTGAGCGTGCTGACCACTACATCACAGAGGCATGCTAAGAAGGCAGTTTACTTATATACTCCTCTTTTTAAAGGGCAATTAGGGATTACAGGACCCAGTCATCAAATCCTGGTGGTGGAGCACCAACGTTTTTAGTTTGGGTGCCACTGTAGAAACAGTTGGATATTCAGAAGGAAGAGAGAGGAAAAATGAGCAATGCCTTCCCCAGGACTCGAACGACAAACCTCTTGAATATACGCTGAGTGTGCTTGACCTTTGCACCACGAAGGCATGCTAAGAAGGTGAGAGAAATACCTTATAGGGAGAACAGATGCGTTTAGGGGGGAGAGCACCAAATCTAGAATGTTGATTTTGAGGTCGCCAATTATTTTTTAAAGCAGCTATCATATTTTGTTATATCTTACACATATATATTTCTATGCTGTTAGTTAACTTGATGAGCTCAGTTTTTTTTATTCCTATATGTTGGTAAATTGTGCATTTTTTACTTTAAAAGTGATTGAATTATCTTTTAAACATTTTTAATGCCTCCAGTTAAACATTTCTGATGCCTTTAGTTAATCTGCATGCAATATGTTTAGAATTATCAACAATTTAAAACTTTAAGATTCACTTGGCCTAACGGGGCAGCTATTTGTTTATATTTGAAGCTCTTAATACACTGCTGGCCACCCAAATTGCAACACCAAGAAAGACAAGAGATATCACAACAAAATTTATGTACTAGATAACATGTTGACCAAGTATCAAATAATTAAATTTATAAACTTCTGTGAAGTATGGTTTCTTCCAGGATCAGTAGCCAGAGTAGCCACCATTGTTGGAGATCACTGCTGCCATATACCTCGGCATTGATTCAAAGTGACTTTGGATGTGTTGTTGGGGTGCAGCAGACCAAGCAGCTTCCACACATTGCCAAAGTTGATCTGGTGTGGCAACTTGGGATGTAATCTGGGTCAATCGTTCAGCAACCACGGACCACATGTTTTCTATCGGTGAAACATCCAGGGAGCAAGCCGGCCGGGGAAGCAATTCAATCTGGTGATTGATGAAGAACACTTGGACAATGTGTGCCACGTGTGGTCGTGCATTATCCTATTGACATATGGCTGTGGGCAAGCTCTGAAGGTAAGGAAGGACAACTGGCTCCAACACCTCAGAAATGTACTGCTGGCTGTTTGAAGTACCGGCAGTGCGTACTAGATGAGTGGGAGAGTGATATCCAATACCTGGTGTAGGACCAGTGTGGTGGTGCATAATGCAGCTGTTCAGCATCCTCTCTTCACGGTGTCTCCAGACCAGACAAATCCGACCATTGTTGTGTTGCAGACAGAAGCGTGACTCATCAGTAAAGACAATTTCATTCCATTCTGCCATCCACATCCTTCTTTCATTCATCTTTCTTTTCTACCATTGGCGGCGGAGATGTCCGTGGTTCTGCATCAAGAGTAGACAAAGCAATGGACGTCTTGCGAACAGACCACTTTGCTGTAAATGGCATCAAATGGTACGTGCAGACACTGTATGATGTGTTACAGACTGAATGTGCTCTGTTATGGTTCATGATGTGACTGAGCGATCCGTCATTGCCATGCGCACAATGTTCCTGTGAGGTGGATGCAATCGAACACGTCGGTCCGTCGTACCCTCCTGCATCCAAAATGCATAAATTCAGTTGGTGAATCCTCATGCGTAAATTCAGTTGGTCTACCAAATTCAGTGTCCTTTTGTCCAGTGGGTCCAAAAGTTAATTTTAAATGTTTGTGCATCAGAAAATTTGTCTTTCTGCCTACTGGCCAAATTACTTGTTTTTGTCTAGAAAAGTCTAATTTTAATTGAAAAAATTGTTTTTCTTTAACAGTTTGTTTTACACAAAATCCTAAAACACCAAACTGCATTTGGTGGTTTAGGATTTTGTGTTTTTTACAATTTTTAATGAAGGTGTTTTGAGTTTTTATGTATTATTGCCTTACCATGAAGTGAAACTGGAATTGATTGAATTAAAAATATATTTCTAATGAAATTTGAGAAAATAAGTTTAACTGAAATGCAGCTTAAATATGTATAATTTAATAGGCTGTGCGAGGAAGAGATGTGGTGTCTACGTCTGATATTTTTCATGTACTAGTAGGCAAGCCCGCCAGATGAGCGGGCTGCTGCCAATGCAAAATTTGTAAGTTCTATGTACATCTAAAAGAAAATGCATAAAAATATTTCAATATGAAATGTTTCAGCTTTATTTTGACTCGATTAACAATTTTCGGTAATAAAAAATAGGGTTGTACCAATGTTGTTATACAGACACTCTGTGACTATAGAACTGCTATTCTGTATACTACTGTTCAACTCTGAATCCTTGATCATTATGAGGAAAGAAAATTACATACATCATTAGTTCCAAGTTAGGACTTAAAGTATTGATATTAATGAGACCAACATTTCTGGCATCTATTACAATATCCCTATTTGATAGAGGAACACCATCTGCACTTTTAAAAACAACTGCAACTTTTTTTTTTTGGAGCATTGCAACATGCTCTGTGCTCACCTTTAACAACACTTTCGCCCTTGATATACACTGCGCAAAAAAAAGAAAAGAAAAGAAAGAAAATCTGAAAGGTTTCAGATTTTAAATTATGTCCAAAGGCGTGCTCTTTTTTTAACATTTTGTGTTACCTTTATTTATTAAATATCATGTTCTTTGCACTTAAACTATGAAATTCAATTAAAGAACAATATCACAAAATAATTTTAAACTGAGCATATCTTTAGAATTTCCTATACACGGTCTCGTGCGCTGGAGTTAAAAATGTTTTTTCTTTACAATGTTGCCATTGCTCGCTTTGAAATCCTTGTGTTTGTTAATCAAAAATTCATTAAAGTTTTACAAAATAGGAAACTGATAATAAAACAAATTCCAAATTTCAAATTTGAGCTTCCAGATGCCCATATTTGCAATGGGATTATGTCATTCAAAATTTGATGACTCTAGGTACCATAGTTTTATCACAATGTGAGAAACACGTATACATTTATGCACATTCTTCATTATTTAATTTCTTTAAATATAATACACAGTTGCAATATTTGGTGGCAACAGTTTGAAAAGTGAACCGACATTTAATGTTTCCAATGCAAAATCACAAAATGAAAACAATAGCCTTTCAGGGACAAAGTCCCTTTGGACGAAAAAAAAAGGCACAGTTCTATATGTTCCATTCTATTGGGCCGATTGGCGATATTCAAATTGCATTTTTCATTTCTCGAAAGAGCAGCTTAAGATAGATATAACATTTATATATAGCATTGTTCTAATATAGGTATTTGGATGCAAAATCAGACTTTTTCTGAAATGACATGTCAATTGTTTTCCATATTTCGATTCTACAAATCAAATAATACCTAAATATTAAATTTTGTAAAATTTTGTGCGAAATTTACGGAGAAAACCAAAAATTTATCATGGTGCATTTTCTTCAGTGGTTTCTTCAGGCATGAGTGGAAAACAAGTCTCAAAGTTCCTACTTTCAAATAATTTTAACAAAGTGCTTAAACCACATTTGATGTTATTATCGCTTTCAACAAATATGCCAAATTTCAAAACGCGCCAATATATAAATTCACAGATGTCTTCGAAAATTTTGAATAAAATCTATAATTTTTCTATGTATTCTTAGAAATACTTTAAGATGATGGTAAAAGTTTAGCTTATAATTCAAATTTTTTTCAAAAAATTTATAAAAATTATTTAAAAATACAAATTAAAAAAAATAAATCATAAAAAATGGACGAATTTTATTCAGAATGAACCTAAATTTCAAAATGTGAAAGGGAGAATCGAATAAGTTTAATAAAAGAAGAGATATTAATAAAGATATACCAAATTCAATTAACATGGGGGAGCTAAAATTTTGTGAGCTAATTTTTAAAAACTACGCATGTGATTTTTACAAAATTTGGCATAATTTGAGTCATAGAATCGAAATATGGGAAAAAATTGGTATGTTATTTAATAAAAAGCCCGATTTTGTGCCGAAATACCTATGTTAGAATAATGCTATATATAAATCTAATATATATTTTAAGTTGTGCTTTTGAGACATGAAAAATGCAAGTTGAGTTTCGGCAATCAGTCCAGTAGAAAGGGAGATATAGAACTGTCCCCTTATTATTTTTTTTTAACATAGTGTACATATGTCTTTCTGCATTGTGCAGAGTGCTATGTGAATATTGTGCTGTATTCATGCAAAATCTATCTTGTATAGCTAATTGTTTCTTCAGATAGGACTTGTCTGTTATGTGAAGCGCCTTGCATTTGACATTTAGTGGCATCCTGTTCTAACTCTTCCACTGGAATTTAACGATGATATCGAGTCTTGACGCATTTGTCTACTTGTAACTTCTTCTGTCTCATCATCATGCATATTCTATCGACATTCCATTTGTCTGATGAACCTCTTACACGTTTCTGCTTTAGTTTCTTGAGCACGTAAATTTTCTTGGTTTTCTGTTTGTCTGCTGAGTCTCCTATTCTCTTATGCATCAGTTTCTTGAGCACGAAATGTTTCTTGAATTTCTGCGTCTCTGCTGAGCCTCCTATTGGTTTCTGCTTTAATTTCTTGCCTGCATAAGTTTTCTTATTGATGTGCTTGCCTGCTGAGTCTCCTAGCCATTTTTTCTTTAGTTTCTTGAGTACATAGGTGTTCTTGCTGTTGTGCTTGCCTATTGAGTCTCCTAGTCATTTCTTCTTCAGTTGAGCATGGAAATTTTCTTGTCATTGTGCTTGAATGCTCAGTCTCCTAGTGGTTTCTTCTTCATTTTCTGTAACTTACCATAACATTTGTGCTTCAGCTCTTTGTCTTCTTAATGCATATCTCATAATGCCTCTTTCGTGTTTTAACATGTTACTAAATTTAAAAACAAATAGCACTGTTTTAAAATAATAATTCAACTAAAATACATTAAGTACCTGAAAAAGTTGAAACTATACTCAAAAAGAAAATATGTAATAAAAGAAATTAAATACTTGTAAATAAAGTTATTAAAATGCAGAGAAAAACTGAAAATAAAATGAACTATTAATTTAATGTACTGTACACAAAGTTGCCAGCTGTGGCCAAAGCAAAATTTTTAGTTCAATGTAGACCTGTAAACGAAACGCATAAAAACATTTCACTATGAATGAAATCAGTTCATTCTTTCCAAGCAACAACCAATCTGTAAATAATTTTTTGTTGCCAAACCAGGAAACAAACATGATTTTAATTTAATGTAATTTAACAGCTTTTTCTTAATATCAGTAAAAGAATTAATGTGGTAATAACATATCATGTCATTTATCGTAACCTTATAAGGTATATCTCCCACTTCTTAGCGTGCCTTCGTGGTGTAATGGTCAGCACACTGAGCCGGTATTTCAGAGGTCCGTGGTTCGATCCCCGGCGAAGGCTGTGCATATTTTTCATGTCTCCTGCTTCATAAAAACCTAATGTCTCTACACTGGCGCCCGAACTAAAAGGGTTGTAGATGATGATTCTCCACACCCAGGATTTGGTGACTAGGTCCCCTAAAACCCTAGTCGCCCTTTAAAAAGGGGAGTATATAAGGTATATCTCCCACTTCTTAGCGTGCCTTCGTGGTGTAATGGTCAGCACACTGAGCCGGTATTTCAGAGGTCGGTGGTTCGATCCCCGGCAAAGGCTGTGCATATTTTTCATGTCTCCTGCTTCGTAAAAACCTAATGTCTCTACAACCTGAAACAAAAAGGTTACTAACAGCAACTAGTTATTTAAAATGCTGACATTAATGAAAACTGTTCAACGTACAATGACATCACATGCAGTTGCATGCTTTCTTCAATGTCAGAATATGACCTTGTATAATAATAATAATAATATATTAAATATTTAAAAAAGCTAAACTCAGTGGTGAAACAGCCCTAGTGGGCCACAGCCTGCAGTGGCCTTTTTCTGCTTTCTTGATCTTTGGGCCCCGGAGTGCATCAGCATGTGCCCTGGGCAAGTGTCAGCTTGTCACAGGACCCCCTGTGTTTACTTCCCAAGCAACTTGTTACTCATTTTATCAGCCCCCTTTAGGGATGAAAGGCTGAGTCGACCTTGCCGGCCCGGGGATCAAACCCCGAACCTGTGGTACAGCTGTGTGACACGCTAGTCACTTCGCAACATTCCACCTGGCATTGAAGTTTGATATAAAAATTTCAATTAATTAATTAGTGACGATTTATAACATTTCAAAATTGATAATCACATAAATAATATTCAGGTTATTGCAGTTCTAAAACTGTACTATGAAGTTTTTAAGAACATTAAAAAACTTAAAAATAGTAATTATGCCAGCAATATATAAGTGTATGTAAAAAGTATTACAATACACATGCATTAAAAATAAGCCATATAATTCCTTTAAAGAGGCAAATTCTCATCCTAAGTAAAACCATTACACCCGTTTGTACATTGGATTTCTGAAACTGCCATTTATTGTGCTGTTGATAAGTGATTGAGATAATCTTTGTGCTGCCATCTTGATAACTTATTACCAGTAATTTCAATAAGTTCAGGCTCTCATGTAGAAGTGACTGGACAGCCAACTAAAAAATGGCATGACATTAAAACTTCAAATTTGTTAATATCATTAGGAATTAAAGGGCAAGAATTTAAAATTCCTTCTTTCTTAGAGATGATTGTGAGAAATTTTTTCATAGTAACCTTAGTACATCTATAGTTCTTTTAAGATGGTTCTTAAAGGATTTAATCCCACTTCCCACAGTCCACCAAAATTTGATGATCTAGGAGGAATTACTTTCCAGGGAAGCCAATTGCAGCAAATCAGGTCATGAGTAATCTTCCCACTAAGCATGTAACTCTGACTTCACCATTTCTTAATTATGGGTTTGACTTTTGTGGACTATTTCAAGGGGTAATCTGAGGAAGGACTTTGAGGTCAAATAGGTGGATAATGCTTCAGCTGATTTTCTAATTAATTTTTGCAAACGCTTTAACTCTGAATGAGTCCCCTTAAAATTTGTAGCGTTATCTGTAATGATGGAAGAGATATTTCCGTCTTCGTGCACAAAAGCATTTAAAAGTTGCAATAAAGGCTTCAGATGTCAAGTCTGTTACTATCTCTAAATTTATTTGTTTTGTGGATAAACATATAAATACAGCAACATAAATTTTAGGATAAATGCCTTTGTATTAACCCTTGAAATGGTCCACAAAAGTCAATCCCATAGTTAAGAAAAGGGGAAGTCGGGGTTACATGCTCAACGGGAAGATTACCCATGACCTGATTTGCTGCAGTTGGCTTGTTTTTGAAGAAATTCACACAAGCATGAATTATCTTAGCCTTACTGTGAATGGGCTAAGATTTCAAATGCACCTGATGAAGTAAACCTTGCCCTTCAATATGTAGGTACTTGTGGTAATATCATGCAGGATGATTGAACACCCATTTATGTAACTCCATACCTCCATGATGAAGCTTTTGTATTCATTTAGGTTGAAGCTTCTGTGCTTCTAAAATATTCTCATCTGTCAGGATCTCATCCATATAAAAATCCATAGATGTGATAGCAGCTGCCTTGCAAAAATGGTTCTATTTGTCAGCTGCCAATACCTTTAAGGTTCTCATAGCTAAGAATGGCACACTAGTAATACCATATGTTACTGTTCGTAAGCAATAAACTCGAACTGATCCCTAACGACTTGGCTTCCAAACAATACGTTGTAAATCTCACTGTGCAGGATTTATTTGTCGATACATCATCAATCCTATCAGCATCATTAATATCAGCACTGAAGGCAAAGTGATATTTCCTAAATCTGGAAACTACAGAGCAAAGATCCTCTTGAACTGTGCCTCTGTTTAATAGAACTGAATTTAGGGAATAACCCCTGGATGTTTTACACAATGCATCGAAAACAATTCTTAATCGAGTTAAGGTTTTCTCTGGGTGATACACTGCATGATGGGAAATGTAGTAACAACTATCACAGTTATCCATAGGCATAACATGTTCCATGTGATTTAAGCTTAAATATTCGTTCATAAATTCCTTATTCAATGTAACCACAGTCCTATTAGCATCAAGATGTTTCCAAATTGTGTGAAGTCTCTTGATAGCAATTTTTTTAGATGAACCCAACATAAAAGTGGCATTATCCTTCGTAGGTAATTTTACTATATTTCTACAACTTTCATCACGTGAGTGTGCTTCATTAAAATGTTCTTCATAAAGTATTTCTTCTTCTTTCTTTGCGAGTTCATTACTGTCTCCTATGAAGCATTGTAATTTGAAAAACTTAATTGTATTATCAAGATTTGATTCCTTTATCAAACAACAGTTGGATTGTTGATTAACAGTAGGTTGGATCCCTGTCATTAAGTAGACAAATTATGTGTTTTGCAATACTATGTTTCTATTAAGCATTTGAACTCTACCTTCTTTTGAGATGTTAAAGAATAACTCACTTCCTATCAACATATTGATTTTGCCAGGTATGTAGAATTTAAGGTTTGGTAATTTAATGTCATGTAGTATCAATAGATTAGAAATATCCAATTTGGATGAAGGAATTATATCTGTTATTTTTGGAATAGTACATAGTTTTAAATTGTGAGGAAAGGTCTCTGTTTCATTTGAAAAAATGGGCAGAAATCTTCACCTTGATAGAATGAGCTGCTCCACTTGTATCCAAATCCACTTAATCCCAAATTGTGTGTTCAGATGGGTTTAGTTTTCAAGTCCAAAATTTCTGTGCATTCTTTGACAAGATTCATTAGTAAACCAGAGTCCAGTAGGGCTATTATTCTGTAGCACTGCCTGAGCACATTCGTCACATAAATAATACCGTACTCAGTAAGACAAGTGTTTCCTGCTCAGGAAGTGGCTGTAAGACTTGTTCTTCTTGCTGTATGTTATCACCCAAAGCTTCTTCGGAGGGGTTTGTTTTTCTCTGGGGTGATGGAAGGTAGGGAGTGTCCATTGGAGAGTGAAGGTTATTGTCTGTATGGAGAAGGGAATGATGTTTTCGGAACCAGCGGCTGCACAAATGTTTGAATTGCATTCTCCGAAATGAGTTTTTAGACAATTCATACATAATTTGTTATCTTTGATAATAATGAGCCTATTGCCAATAATATTTTTGAATGCATTATATTTAAAAATAGTATGGTTTCCTTTACAATGGATACTTTTTTTTGTTTAGTTGGAATTATTCAAATTAACTACAAAACTTCCTGGTTTTTCACCAATACTGGGTTTAGGCAAAACTTTGATAGGCATATTTTTATGGATGTTTTCAAGCACGAAAGTTTGATTTTCAAGAAAACTTAAAAATTTATTCAATAATGGAATATTTTTGGATTTTAAGGTCAGCTCAAATTTCTTTCAAGTTTTTTTGTCAGTCTAGACCAGGGGTGGGCAAATACTTTGAAGTGCGGGCCAAAATGAAATTTTCAAAATGTCTCCCGGGCCGGAGGACTATACTGCGTACGCTGTTCACATGCGAATGTTTTGGGTGGAGTTTTTTCCCTGCCCAAGAAATGTTTTTGACAAAAACACTATAAGTATCATTTTAAAGCATTTGGACAGAGAAATCTGACAGTTAATAAAAGATAATAGTAATAATAAATTGTCTTACTTAGGTGTATATGCGAACAATTTGTGCCCAGTAAAATATGTCACGTAATTTTTAAAGAAATATGATCCATTATATTAAATTAATGGTCATTAAATAAATCAGTTAATGAAAGATTTTATTTTTATCTTAAAGATACAAATTATTTTATTTTGATCATAGTTATTACATTTTTAGTCCAAAGGGATTTAGTCCCGAAGGACTATTACTTTCGTTTTGCGATTTTGCGTCGATTCACTCTGAATGCCCGTTTCACTTTTCAAATTGTTGCCACTAAATGTTATCACTCTGCATTAAATTTTAAAAAATGAAAAATCTGCATAAATGTATGCATGTTTCTCGCATTGTGATAAAACCTAGAGCCATCGAATTTTGAATGGCGTAATCCTACTGCGAATATGGGCATCTGGAAGCCCTAATTTTGAATTTGAAATTTGCTTTATTATCGATTTTATGTTTTGTAACATTTCAACGAATTTCTGATTAACAAACTAAATGATTTCAAAGCGAGCAATGGCAACACTGTACGGAAAAAAAAAAACATTTTTATCTCCAGCGCACGAGACTTACGGAAATTCTAAAGATATGTTCATTTTAAAATGATTTTGCGATATTGATTTTGAACTGAATTTTATGGTTTGAGTACGTAGTACATGATATTTAATAAAAAAAGGTAGCACACGAAACGTTAAAAAAACGCGCCTTTGGACGTAATTTAAAATCTGAAATCTTTCAGATTTTTTTTTATTATTATTATATTTATATTACATTTTGTAAATATAATAGTAAATAGAATTATAAAAAGAAAAGACAAACATCAAAAGTTAAAATAGAATAGTTTTAGTTAATGCAAAACGTGAAATCTGGAATGTTTCTTTGATATTATTTCTTCAAAATTTGGATCCAAATCACTTGTAGCAATCCTTAATACCGAGTGTAGATTTTCGTCAGTAATTTGTGATAGATATTTATTTTTCATGTAAATCATTAATGAAAAAGTTCTTTCACAAATATATGTTGAACCAAATAAAACTAGATATTTTTTAACATAGTTCAAAAAATGTTTGAAATGTTCTGTATTCAAAGCATCATAGAAAACACTCAACTCATTTAAGTGAAAATTTTTAGTAAATTATTTGACTGTAAGTCAATTAGTTCTAGTTGAATTTCAACAGGAGCTTCTTGCACGTCAAAACTGAAGGGTTGACAAATTTATGTTAAAGGTTTTTCAATAGCTTTGAAATCTTGAAATCTTCTTTGGAATTCAGAATGCAGGTCTTGTGTTATTGCACTATATTTAAGAAAATCGGTATTTTTCAATGATTCTCGTCGTGATTGTAATGAACTGAAATTATTTAGTAATTTCTTATTAAAGTTTTTAGCAAATAAATTAAGTTTTATCATAAATGCTTTGACGTTTGAGTGCATGTTGAAAGTGAATTGGTTTTTCCCTTGTAGATTTATATTTAGTTCATTCAAATATTTTACAATATCTACTGCAAACGAGAAATCGTTTAGCCATGCCTCATTTTGCAATTCAGAAAAATCATGTATTTTTTTTTTTTTTTTATCGACAAGAAGGGTACTATTTCATCAAGTAAATATTGAAACCTGTCCAAAACTTTACTGATGGTACGCCATCGCACTTCAGTGTAATAAGGAATTTTGTAAAAGTCACTTTCAATTTCTTTCAAAAATTCAAAAAACTGTCGATGATTTAAGGCATGTCCCCGGATAAAATTGACAACTTTTGTCACAACAGTAATGACGTGATTCAATTTCAAGACTTTTCTACATAACACTTCTTGATGAATAATGCAATGTAAAAATAATATATCCTGTTCTGGCTGCAACTCTTTTACTTTGTCGCTGATTCATTTTAGTAAATCCACATTTGTCCCTGTTAAACTAGGACAGCCATCCGTAGTGATGCTTACTATTTTGTTCCAAGTTAAATTTACTTTAACTAAACACTCTTCAACAGCGATAAAGAAGTCTTCACCGGTAGTTGTATCTTTCATTGGATGCACACTAAGAAGTTCCTCACTAATTTCACATTTCTTGTTAATACCTCGGATAAATATTAATAATTGACTTGTGTCAGTAATATTGCAGAACTCATCTAAAGCCAGAGAACAATATGTAAAATCAGCAATTTTTGTTCTTAGCTGGTCAAGTAAATTTTCTGCAATATTTTCGATCCGTCGTACTATTGTTCTTCTCTAAAGGCTTACATTTTCAAAAACATGTTTCTTTTTAGGACAGCATATCTCCGACACTTGTATCATGTATTGTTTAACAAATTCTGCTTCAGTAAAAGGTTTACAGAACTTAGCAATTTTGTGTGCTACAGCATAACTTGCTTTTGTGGTAGATTTCTCAATATTACTTTGTTTGGTACAAATATTTTGTTCCTTATTCACGTTTTTTGTAATGTTTTCTGCTGCACTTTGAAGTTCTTTTAAAGAAAGTGATGCATATTTTGGATGTTTTGATTTAAAATACTTGTTTAAGTTGTATTCCTTGAAAACAGCAATTGTTTCCTGGCAAACTAAGCAAATTGCTTTCTTATCAATGTTTGTAAAAAGGTATTTTACCGTCCATGCTTCATTGAAATTTCTGCACTCCAAATCAACTTTTCTTTTTTTAGATTTACTCATTTTACAAAGGCCTACATATAAATAATTTAATTATTACAATATAATAATATATATATATTATTAAGAAATAAGGCACATATATAAGAGATTAAATAAGATATATTTTAAGAGGATGTTATGGCATATAAGAGATTAAAAAAATTGCATGCAGGATTTTTCAACGGGCTGGATAAAGTAAGCAAAAGGGCCGGCTTTCGCCCACCTCTGGTCTAGACAGCCTATCGAGATCAAATCATCTAAGTTTTTAAAGCACATAGATTGCATTTGATATTGTCTAATAACCAGCAAATTTTCTTAGTTGATTCTCACTGAATTCACTGTTAGTTTAAAATACTTCATATATGACTATCAAATATCGCTCATTTATTTTTGTAATGTAATTCTAAAGCCTGAAATAATGATTGCTATGTATCTTCACAGTTCTCAATATTTTTTGCTTCTCCTTTGAGATCAGCCTTTAAATAATAAAGTTTTTGTGTTTCACTTAGTTTCTTATTTTCAGCAAGTAAAGATATACATTGCCAATTAAAATTATGAAATTCTTCATATTTTCCAGAGAACTCAGGTAAAATTATTTCAGGCAATTTAACATTAATATTTTTTACAATATTATTTAGTTCTGTATTAACTTTTGATTTTAATTTTGATTTACCTCCATTTTCTCCAGATTATTCTCTAGTTTTTCAATGATTTCACAGGATTTCTCTATGGATACTTCTGCTGATAGATTGAAATACTGCAGCTTTAGCTCATACAAGGATCTCTTTGTTCTGAACAGCAATTGCAATTTCACTTCTAGAAATAGTAAACTTTCTTCATTTTTGAAAAAGTCACACAGAGAATGATTTTAAATTTATTAAATAAAGATTCAATTTTTTTATCATTATAAAGATTAAATGTATTATTTAAAAAAAAAAGATTCAGTATTAAAATATACTAGTCGCTTGTGCAGCCAAATGGCTAAAATACATTATGTGTATACATTATTATTTTATACATTATGTGTATAAAAAAACACATAATGATTTTAACGAATCTAGTTAACGCAATTCGTGGGTCAAGCTAGTAATTAGTAATAGCTGAAATGAACTGCATTTATTGCTTTTAAATAACTTAGTTTTTAATTGAAAACATTTAATTTGAAAGAAAAATTAAACACATTGTGCTTTGCTGAATGACTACACACTGCTGCATGGAAAATAAAAATATTCTAATTTGGGCAGTAGCAAAATATTTCTTTTAAATCGCTGAGCTGTTGATTCAATTTGGCAGAAAAATATATATTACATTTTGTCGAGTGACAACATGCTTTTTTGTGTAGCTGAGTTTCTGGTTAAATTTGAAACATAAGTATTGTATATTGTGTCGAGTGGTAAAACAAAGCTTTTATAATGCTAAATTTTTAATAAAAAATTCCTTAAATGTGCACAAAATATGAAATAAAAACAAATTCAATATTCGGACTTTTGGGTTTACATGTTTGTATGGAGGGGGGATTTTATAATTTCAGAGAGGAATGTGTCAGCCTTTTATTTAGCTGCTAAGAGTTTAGTTTTAGTTAACAAAAATAAAAAGTAAAAAACTGCTTTTATTTGAGTTTTGATATTTACCAGCATTTTCTGTACATTCTGTTGTTTAATTTATAAAACATGTTAGAAAATAATCTAAATAAATGTATACCTTGTATACATATTCTTATGTATGGTATTTTTGAAGTTTTGGAAAGGAGGAGAGGAATGATCTCTTAGCAGTGATGAAACAGGTATGTGGGGTAAAAAGGGTTTGAAAACTAGTGCTGTAGGTGCAGCCATTTTTCCACAATGTGATTAAATTAACATGTTGCATTTTGCTAAGTGGCAGCATACTTCTTTTATATCCCTGAGTTTTCTGATTAAATTTTGAAACAGATTCCATAGTAACACAAAGTTTTTAAATAACTGAGTGGACAATAAAAAAATTATTGAACTCGCATAAAACATGGGATAAGTTGGTAAACAACAAATTCAGGCTGTGGTGGTAAAGGTGTCGGGTTAGAGGACTATGTATGCTTAAAATTTGGTAGGTTTTCCACAGTTTGGGTAATTTTTTTTCACAGTGTGAAGAACATGCATACATACAGATTGATTCTTCACTATTTAACAATAAATATAACATATGGTACATTAGGGACATCTTTTGTTAATTACAATAATGCTCTAAATGGTAATTAAAATTGTCATTTCAATACATTATAAATTAAACAAATATTAAACCATATCTGTTAACTACATTATTAAAAAAGGTTTAAATTATTAAAGAGATATTTACCGCTATTAAATTACTTAATTTGTTAAGTAACAACAGATTGATTAAATTTAAAAGTAATTTAATATCTTATGCTTTGCTGAATGGCAGCACACTGAGAGGTGGCTGTTTATGAAGCTAAATGCAAAATAAATTAAAGAACTTGTGTTTTGTACATTAGCTACTACAAATAGTCATGTAGATAATAAAAGCATAGTAGTATAACTCAGCAAGCATAAAGATCTGAAAGACATTGTAAAGCATGTTTCTAATGTGAGTATCTTGTAATATATCTTCTTATCTTAAGTTAAACATTCAGACTAACATGTATATATATATATACATGTTAGTCTGAATATAGTATATATATATATATACATGTCATGATATATATATATATATATATATATATTTGTGTGTGTGTATATTCTGTAAAAGAATTTATAGTGTTACAGTAGTTCAGGTAAATTTTCAAGGACTAATGTAAGGCTAAAATAAAAGTATCTCAAAATTATTCCTCACGTTTGAATGAACAACAAAGCTACTTCAAGACAATAGTCAAGTTGATGGAAACTGATAACTGATTTCACATCAGAATTAAATTCTTTTTCTGAAGAACTGTGACTAAAATTATTTTCAGTTATTTAAATGGTATAAAATCCATTTCAAATTTTAGCCTAAAACGCTTTATTAAAAATGCTTGCTATGAAATAAAATAGGCAAGCATAAGGAAAAATTCTGAAAAAAGAATTTATCGGATGAATGAATGTGACAAATATGGAGCTGATATTTTTACAGACTGCCATTTAAGATAATACTCATAAAGATGTCCTGTTGTTAATCTGATTATTAAGCTGATTTTTTATTCAGTTATAATTTTAAAAAAATATATGGCTGACTAAACATTAGAAGTTTTAAAAATTGAGGTGTACCGGTATGTACACCTATAGATAGTTCCATAGAAGATACAGAATATAAATATGTTTCAGTCATCTGAACTGAATGAATATGTTAATAATTTTAATAGCATTGAACATTATTACATAATAATTTGAGAATTTTATCCAGGTCATAAAAAAACAAAGAACATAATAATTACAATTCTTCAATGATTTCTGATGTTTTTGAGGTTTCATTTCTTTGCTTTTGATTCTAATAATGATTATTATAATGGAATGCTTTTATGTGACAATCCTGGCACATATCTCTTTTCATATATTGTATTCCATGTTAATAAAAAAATGGAATACATGAAACATAAAATTATTAATATAACTGCAAAAATTGATAATAATTTGTAAAAGGAAGTACTGAAATGTTAAAAAAAAATGCAATTACAAACATAAGTTTAATAAAAAATCATATTAAAAGAAAAGAAACAATTTTTTTTCACATTGTGTCTACCTATTTGATCCTACCAAAAGCCATGAATTTCATCAATAAGTATGTTATGCGTATAATTACATAGATGCTTTTTATTATATAAACTGGTAAACAAAAGCAATAAAAATATTGGTGTACAAAATAATCTTAGAAATGGCCTTTTTTTTACTTATTATTTTACATACAAGGAAATTTGTACACAGTGTTTTTGCTTAAAAAACGGCAGAGAACTGTGGAGACTCGACTTTGTGCAACCCTTGGCAACAGCAGCTCTAAGAAACATATTTTCACGTTATTCCTTTCAGAAAAATGTCAACGAAATTCTGTGTTCCTACAGAAATTTTACTGCAATTTCTTCCATTGCTGCCAAGTTCCTCAAGCTGATATCTTAAGATTAATTTTAAGGCAAAAAATATCACAATTTGTTTATAAAAATTATTGGAACTTGGGGAAAACAAAAAAGAATGCATATGAAAATGGTTGCATTGCTTGATTCAAAGACTGTTAAGAGCATGCTTGCCGAAAGAATAGTTGTGCACATGGTTGTCAGAGTTGCTATATTCTGAAAATTTGCCCTCTACTAAGGTGGTTGCATTAACACAAAAGTACACTATTTTTATAGTCTGTAGTTTTTAAACTTGTACCTTGATATATGTTGAATACATTTATGAACATTTTATCAGATTCAAAATTTAAATTATTTTCCTCTTTCCTTGCAGGATGCTAAAGTTACTCCCAAATCACAAAAATTAGTAGAAAATATGGAGTTACTTCAAACTGTAAGTACACTAATAGTAAATATATATATATATATATATTTTATTCTGTTAAAGATAATTGGGAATGTAATTATTGTATGACTAAAGCGAGCATTGCCATCCTCTATAACATGTTCGGCATGCTATAAGGTTAGGATATAGAAAGGTTGAGTGTACATGTACATATAATAAGTAAATAGACTGGATATTTTCCAGTGAAGAAATAACAAACATTAAGTGAATGGATGGATATTCAGCATGATATTACCTTAAGTTACCACATCAAAGATGGTGGTACCTATGAAACTGCTACTTTGGGGGCTGCTCTTATGCTTTCATTGTTAGAATATACCAAGAAGGGACTACTAGCATTGTTAACCCCATTCCGTCCACATCCATAATACAACTAACAGCTCTTAACTCTGAAAATGTCATGGTCCTAGTAATACCAGAGGAGAACGCTGACTCCAACAGTTAGTTAAAGACAACTAATTTGCAAAAATCCAGCAATTAAATTTTCTAATGAACATCAGTACATTGTGATACACATTAAAGTTAGCAATAGATTAAAAACTCTTGCACCAAGGCTTTTGAAGTACATGTATGTTAAAACCAGGGTTGGCACAGTAAAAAAAAAAAAAAAAAAAAAAAAAACTGGAAGAAATTAATTAGCCCAAAAGGGATGTTAGTCCTGAATGGGATATTAGTCTCAAAATGGCATTTTACATTGAATCACTATAAACGGCATATCACTTTTTCAAATTGTTGCCATCAAATATTATCACCTTGTATTATATTTAAAAGAATTAAATAATGAAGAATCTGCATGAATGTATGCATATTTCTCACATTGTGGAAAAACAACAGTACCTAGAGCTATCAAAGTTTGAATAACATAGTCTTCCACCTGCACATGAGTAGCTAGAAGCCCAAATTTTGAATTTGTTTTATTATCTATTTCATATTTTGTAAATTTTAACAAATTTTTAATTAACAAACTCAATGATTTCAAAGTGAGCACTGGTAACACTGTGTGTGTGGGGGGGGAATTATCTTTAGCACTCAAGAGCATCTATTGGAAATTCTAAAGATATGCTGTTTTTAAATATTTTATGATTTTGCTGTTGAATTGAATTTTATGTGGCATAAGTGCCAAGAACATAACATTTAATAAATAAAGTAAACACACAAAGCATCAATAATAAAAAGACAAAAAAGAAGCTTTGGAAAGCCATCTTGGTAAGAAACTGAACACTGACATGATAAACTGAATAAAGACTGAAAAAAAAAAAAGCATGCCAGCACTTAACACTGCATCATGAATTCATCATTCTAAACGTTGCTATGTTGCTTTATTTTTTTTTAAATTTTGCTGTTGAATTGCATATGGCATAAGTATGTGCACTTATGCCATATGCAAATCAAATGATACTTAATAATAAAGCTAAAAAGGGGGGGAAATGGGTTTAGTAGGCATGAGTGTAACAGAAGACTAGTAAACTGCAAGCTTAGCAAGAGCATAAACACTTTTGAGTGACCATTAAAATCTGAAACCTTTCAAATTTTTTTTTAATTTGTTTAGATTATACTATATTTTATTGATATATTGCTAATTTTCTGTACAATTTAATAAGCCTCATTCATTATGCTTGTAATAACACCTTTTGGTAATATATATACCCCTAAGTATGTGTTTTTATATATTTACTGTTATTTTGGAAGCTGCTTTTGCATTTCCATTTTAGAATATAATCAAGAAGGGCCTACTATCATTATTAGCCTCTTTTTACCTACATTTATGTTACAGATAAAAACTTTTAACTGTATAGTGAGCCTAGTAATGCCAGAGGAGAATGTGTATTCCATCTAACAATTTACTTTCCTAATGAACACTAGAGCCCTGTGGTGTTCATGCCAAGACCTTTGGAGTAGATCCATATTAACACCAGGATTGGCAAGTTTCTTCCTCAGTGGAAAAAAATATATTTCTTCCACTAAGAAAGGAAAAACTAGTTTTTGAATTTATTTATATTCCTTTATCTATATGTTATTCATATATTGCTGATTTTCTTTTTAATTTTATCAGCCTCTTTTTTATGCTTGCAATAACACTTTTTTTATTATATATATAACACCTTAGTAAAAAATATCTTTATTGAAAAATAATTTTAATCAAGTATAGTATATATTGATCATTATTATCTATGACCTTTTGCCATTTTTCGGTTAGCTTTATAATTCCATCAGTGTGGAACTTCTGTGGTTTATCATCGAAAAACCTGGCCAAGTGATTTTCAGGGAACTTCAGTCAGCCAGCTTTTTACCATCAAAAGAGTGTTGCAGAGACAGAAACAAATGGTAGTCAGATGGCGCAAGGTCTGGGCTATAAGGTGGATGCATCAAAACTTCCCAACCAAGTTCCATCAATTTATTTTGAGTCATCAAAAATGTGTGTGGCCGCACATTCTCTAGATGGAACACCCTTTTCTGTTGGTCAATTCTGGTCACTCTTTCTGGATTGCTTTGTTCAAATGGTCGAGTTGTGCACAGTACAGGGCCAAATTGATGGTTTTGCCAGGTTGCAGCAGCTCATAATGGGCAGGTCCTTTCTTTGAAGCCTTTGACCATGATCGTTTGCTTTGATATGCTCATATTTCACATATTTTTCATTGCCTGTAATGATTTGCTTCAAAAACAGTTCGATTTCATTACATTTCAGCAACATTTCCCTGGTAATTCAGTCAATCAAATTTCTTTGCATTAATTCATGTGGCACCCAAACATCGAGCTCCTTTTTGTAGCCTGCCCTTTTTAAATGACTCCAAACTGTCATGTGGTTGATGCTTAGTGCCTCTGCTATTTCCTGACAGCTTGCGTGCTGGTCTTGCTCCACCAGTTGCAAATTTCATCGACATTTTCAGTGTCTGGCCGACCACAGTAAGGTGCATGTTTGACACCGAAATTTCTGGAATGGAATCGAATAAACCACTCCTGGGTCCTTTGTTCACTCACAACTTTCTCACCATACACTTCAAAAATTTTTTGGCATGTTTTTGCAGCATTTTTTCTTTTTTATATTAAAAAAACATCACATAGTGCATTTCTTCAGATATATCACTCATTTTCAAATCAATATAACTTTTTAAATGAGCAACAAATTAGAAAACTATCTTCACAAACAGTAGAAGCTGAATGTCACCTTTTAAGCACATATTCGTTTGAGACAACCAGGTGAGTTTGCTGGATATATAGGCATCAACACCATCTAGTGGCAAAAAACTGCAGAGACTTTTTATATGACCCAGTAATAATGATGAATATATATAGAAAAAATATTATGGGATATTGTTTTTAAATCTTAAACTGTAAGGATTTTTTCCCTGGGTTGGTTAACATGTTTGAAAGGAAAAAAAATTCAATGAAATATTAGTTAATAAATAAGAATTCTGGTGCATGCTTCACTGTATTTTTAGATAATTTAATTCCTTTGCATTTGATTATAGAAACAATATAATATTTATTTTTAAATAAGTTAAAAATGTTGTTGTTATATCTTTTTATTATTTACCCCCCCCCCCACGCACACACATACATTTCATTTCAATTCTTCCACTGCTCTAAAAGAAACCTAATCCTAGGTAAAAGTACTGTTGTCACTGGATAAGTGACAAAATGTTGTCTTCTGCAGTGAGTAATGTTTAGTGCTGCATAAACTTGATTTATTCCTATAAGAGATTTGTTTTTGAAAAGGATTACTGGTACTATTTCAAATACCTAAAGCATTGGTTATTGGACAATCTGATTCTAATTACATACATGTATGATAACATTCTGTCGGGATGGTTTAAATGTTTTCAAACAGAAAAATCCTTCATGCTGTGTTACTGGGGTTGTGTGTGAGTAGTTTTAAGAAGCATGTTATCTTGATCATAAATATGTTGAGCATATCTAAAACCATTTGGATTGCCATGCCAATGTGCTGAGCTCTAGCTACACACTATTAGGGAACAGAGTGCCCTTAAAGGATGTAGTTGTAGCTCAGTATACTAAAGTTCTAGATTGTAGAATGCTCTGTATTCCAAATGAGCACATAAACATTTCAGCTGCTGTTCATTGTTTTATTGAGTTCGTACCATGCTATCTAGCAAATATTATCTGAAACAAATGTGATTTTCATACTCCCACATACTTTCTTGCAAGAAAAACACTTTTTTTTTTGTTAAAAAAATGTGGGCAATGTACCAAAAATATTGCTTATTACTGCATAATTTGCAAGCATGAATCATTTGTAAAATTAACATCTGTTTTAATTTTATATAGTCTAGATTCATAACAAATTTTCATTTGTTTTGTGAAATCTCAGTTCACAAAATTTCAGGCTTCTTTACTGTTCTACATGCTATATATTAATATTCTCTGACCTAAATAACAATATTTGAGTAATTCTGTAAGCTGTTATTTCTTGTCTTAAATTATGCCATTTGGACTGCCATGTCTAGCATGCTGACGAACAGCGACATACTTTTAGAGAACAAAGTTCCCTTAAATTGTATAGTTGTAACTTAGTACATTGGATTATGAATTGCAAAAAACCCTAAAATTTAAATGAGAACATGTTCACCCAGCTGCTTTAATTATTTCATGCTACCTAGCAAATATTATCTGGAACAAGCGTGGCTAGATGGTTATATTATTCTATCACTGTATATTATACATGTCTTAAATTGTTTTTATTCAATGATAGCAGTAACTATTTCTTCTAAATGATGTAGAAAAATACTTCTCCTTGGATGAAGAACAAAATGACACCAGTTAATATGATGCCAAATAACAAACAAAGAAAATTTTTCAAGACTCCTTTAGCTGAAAGAAGAGAAGCAAAATATAAAAAAGAATTTAAAGATTTTCTGTAAAAAACAGTGTTTAATTTCATATTTGTTTTTTTAGTTCATTAACTTGTTCAAAATCATGTTAGTGTACGACTAATGTCAAAATGACATTAATCACATGCAAAGTCATATAATAAAAATATGATTTATTGTTATAGTATAAATGTATGAACAAATTGAGAGCTTCACAGATATATATTTACAAAAATTATAATCTTTTTTACATTAGACATCAGGTTTTATCTTCTCTGTAAAATGCTAAAACAGCTTGATTTAAAGTATCTTGTAAAATGAATATAATCTGGACAGCATCTTCAGTATTACTTAAAGATGTTACATGTTCAATAGCACTGCAGACATGAAGAACTGGAAAAAAAATGAAAACATTGATTTACATGTTATCAAATATCTTTATATTGTTGTATAAATTTGTTTAGCATTTCAAAGCAAAAGTTTTATGCTCTTACAGAATTTATAAAATGTTGTTAAATTTGTTATTAAAGCAAGATGTAGCCATTTCTGTATCATGGCTCCTTTGAAAAACTGCTGTAGAGATTTTTTTTTATGACATAGTTTATCAGTACAATGACATTAGCAGTATTTATCAAACAAGAACCTCAAATTTTATCCATGTAGGATAAGAAGAAGCTATTCTAGAACATATACAGAATCCAAAACTGATATTATGAGAGAAATAAAATGAGGTTATGCTTAAATTTTGTACAGATATGTAAAGGATGTAACAGAATTGATGATTACAATTTTATGGTATGATAAAAGCAAGAATTTCCATAATACCTACATTGTGTGCTGGAATGTGAAATGTAAACATCAAAACTCAATTATGATGAACATAGAGAATCAGAAGTTATTTTAATTGTGGATATTTACAAGAACTATTACATTAAATGACCATCAACTGTGATAAAAGCATCACAATGATGACGAAATGATTGGCATACACTTCAGAAAGTACCCATATCATGTACTTCTGCAACAGCAACAATAATTCTCAAGGCAAAGTCTTCAAAAGGTCAACCTGTATCTCATAAAGGAGGTCTGTTGTCATTGTGATGAAGGTATTGCAGTTGCTGAACATCCATTTGAACAATTTTGTACATATTAATTGCTGTCATTTTCTAAATATCATTATTTCTTGTAAATATTCATGGTTAAAACTGGCTTTCTATTTTCCATGTTCTTCATACTTATGTGTTTCTGTGTCAACATTCCACATTCCATCAAAAATTACATATTGTGAAAATTATTACTTCTTTCATATTCCACCATCCTTTAAAGTTGCCACCATAAATTCTCTTACACCTTAATTTTTTTTTTTGTCTAGGTATTAAATATTTTGAAGAATATTTAAAGAAAGTAGTCTATAGAAAACTCTTAAGTTGCAAAATTATTAACATGTAAACTAGTATTGGCGGTGGAAGAATTAGCTACCTCTCACTGAATAGTGGGGTCATTGCAGGACATTGATGTATAGGACAACACTTCTAAACTCACTTGTCCAAAGTCAGATGGATTGCTTCAGTTTTATAGTCAGCAAATTATGCTTGTTATGTATGTATGGCTATCTGTAATTAACTAGTTAAAAGCCAAGCTTTCAGCCCCCAGTGTTCCTTAAACTATGATGCTAGTTATCACCTGTAGTTAACCCTAGCTGTGAAAACATGAACAAGCAAGTAAAACTAACTTGACTTTATTCTACTTCATCACTAGTGAGTGAGTGTTCATTAAAATAATACAATATCAAAATATATGTCTCCTTGATTTTGCAGAGAACAGCTAGAATGTATGAATTCACTTGAAAATAATTAATTCTTATTGAGGTTACAACTTTTGATCAGACAATTTAAATCAAGCTTAACTTACCATCTAGGCCTGTGATGGCGAACCTTTTGATCTCGTCATGTCAAAACTTGGAAAAACCCTAGCTTAATTCTGGTGCCATGTCACGTAGAGAATCATCCGTCTTGTTATCTATGTCATTCATTTTCCAAGAATGTAGTCAAATGCACTCAAGGTAAGTGTATGCACATGTTGACAATGATGATGCAAGAGACAAATATTTTTGTATTTTGCAACATTTTGTCTCTGTCGACAGCTCCAAAAATACATAATGCTTGTCAGCCAAAATAGGTTTGCCATCACTAATCTAGGCTAATGTCTGATAATTCTAAAAAACTACAGCAGTGGTGTTCTCTGAAGTGCAGGCAAGTGCAACAGTCACTGATGCAGCCAAACATTTATCTATTACAACTGCTAACCATTATACTAAACCATTTGTCAATGAAATCTACATAATTCATAAGACTGAGCAAGTACATGACAAATAAAAACTAAACTCAAGTAAAATGTCATATTATTATCAAGATTCGTGTCATAATTTGCAGGGTGCAATATACAAAACTGTATATTCTTCCAGAATTATTCCATGTTTTTATAAATTAAAAGCTCATTATGAAAAATCAATGAGTTACTAGATGGGGGAGTAATCATTTTGAAGTGTGCACATTAAAACATAGAATCTTTGATGCAAAGTTTATACTTTTTTAAAGTCTAAATAAATACTGGCTGAAACTGAATACATTGATAAATGTAACTAATAAATTAAACAAATGAAATTTACACATGACTAAAAACATACAAGATTTTGCATGTATCTTTATTTACCATATTTTCTTCTACAAATCAATAATCTCAGAACTTAAGAACATTCTGAAATTTTGTGTTCTGTTGAAATCTAGTGTTCTGTTGCGATTTTGCAACAGAACACTACATTAACAAATAACATTTTATACGAGTGATTCATATATATTTTATTTTCCAGAAATACGTAAAATTTCATAGTTGAAAGAGCTTTTTTACTAAATATTTTTATTGGCATTTAAATGCAAGTCTACCTCTCATATATATCTGTATAATTTTAAGATGTAATTTATCAGCAAAAAATTTCAGGCAATTTAAGTAAGCATATAATTTATCAGCAATTTAAAATGAAAATTAAACTCAAAATGATCAAAGTGTGACACTGTTATTACGATCAATGTCATAATTTTAAGGCTACAGTATATAAAGCATGTATTCTTCCAGAATTATTCCATACCCTTTGAAAATTAAAAGCCCATTTTAAAAGTCAGTCAGGGTACAAAATGGAGACAATCATTTTAAGTGTGCACATTAAAATGCAGTTATCTTTCATGCAAAATCTTTTCACACATCAGCAAAAATTTGGACTAATATGTTGTATAGTATGGCAATGACAATTTTTTTCATATAATCAAAAATCCTAGAATGTCACTGCAGTGACAATCCAGGGCACTTTGCAGTGTACCATGTGGGATATTCAAGTGTTATTAACATTGGTCATAAACAGGGAACGGACCTAAAAAGCTCATTATTTGGAGGAAGGGACAGTGAGGAGTTCATTACCTTCTCTAGCAAGCAGATCAGCAATTTCATTCCCATAAACATTCAGATGGGAAGGAATCTGTAGTCTAAGTTTCTAAGACAATATTTAGACTCCCCTTTATTTGTTTTTATAAAAATAACACTACCCATTCTTCCAGAGTTGTTACCATCAGTGTAGATGACCAAAGCACAAGAAGAGATATTATTAATAACTTCAAGAGCCAGCTGACACACCAACTCTGAGTGCTCATGGTGTTTGATAATTCCAAGTCTTCATTAATTGGCAATGTACTTTGAGAAGTTTGCTTTTCTTCTCTAGGACAATGGCTGAAGATCACCTTCAAAAAGAACAATATCATTGAGATTACAGGTTTCTGAGACCAGTGATAATTCTATCTGCACTTAATTGAATTTGCTGTAATTTTTTCAAATTACTAAATGCAACAACCTGATAAATCTGGTAGCCATACTCAAAGACAGGTCGAATGAGTGCTGTGTATATAATCCTGAAATTTTTAGCATCCGCTCCCCAATCCCTGCCAGATATGTATTTTAAGAGCTGTAGCCTCTTTCTACCTTTTTCAGAAATTATTCAGGGCTTTTTCAGAAATTTCTATTAATATGCTCACTACTGTTGATTTTAGTATCCAGAGTAAACCCCAAGTAAGAATCTTGGTAGATTCACGCAGTTGTCCCTTTAGATAAATCATTCATTGGCTGATAATTGAACGAATATCTGTTAGAGAAGAGGCAGCTTTGAGTTTTAGTACTAATAAAAATCAATTTATGCTCTTCTACAAAAATTTGGATTGTCGTCAAGGTAGTATTGAAAGATTTTCCAATTTATTTAGATCTGAATGATGGTCCCAAATCACCACATCACCGTCAAATATGTCTATTTGATTAGGGGACTGTTCCTTCACTAATGTTTGATTGAAATTCGATGTTCTCTGCACCATGTTAAAGGGTTGTCTTGTATACAGAAGTGAACACTATTGAAAACGCAGGTATCTTGCAACCTTGTGTTCACATATTCAAGAATGCAGTTGATTCTCAGTTCATTTTTATAAATAAAAATTCCTGTTTACATAGAGCTAATATGGTGGATAATTTTCTGGAAAGTGAGGATATTAACTGGATAAATAGGCCAGCTAGATCTCCAGACCTAGATGGTATAGAACATATCTAGGATGCTGTAGACAAGGCAACTGCAACTTGCTCCACCTCTCCCTGACCTGAAAACAGCACTGCTGCAGAAGAAGGACCAACTGCCATAATAACTCACAAATTCAACCGTTTCCAGTTCAAAGTCATGCTGCGCACATTTAGAGATATTTTATTATTATTATTATTAATCTCACAACCTCTGTTTTAAACTGTGTCGATGAGCCTCGCACATGTTCTTGAATATTATATGCTATATATAAACAAATGGATCTGTTTCAAATTTCTAAGACTAGTAAGTAGCCCTTTACTAGTGACTTCCTTTTCTTTGTATAATTAAGACAATTAGACAGAAATAAATAATATTTTTCTGTTTGATCAAATATTAAAAGACAAATTTAACTACACAGCCTGCACACTAATTCATTTTTCCTCCTTCCAAAAACAGCATGACACACATCACTGACAACTCCTTCTAAAAACTACAACCCTATTCGCATGCCATTGCTATGAAGGTTGACTGTTACAACCATTTTGTCTCCGATTCAAATTTAGCAAACATGCAAGTCTATTTTAAATCAATTCTGGCCCAATTAAATGTATATTAACTATGTATTTAAATACCTACATAATTGATAGTTTTAAATATGCATGTATTAATTTGTAGATGTTTCAGTTGTTTTACATTATTTTACTATCCTCAACAGAGAGAGTATCGGTAAGAGTTTGTTTGGAGTAGGAGTGTTACAATTTTTGCTTTAATCATAAATTCAATTTGGTTCTTGGTTTGTACTTTAAATCAATAAATATTCATTTTCTGTACTATTCTAATTAATTCTTGACTGATTTGATTCTTACTTGGGAAACACCCTCACTTATATTAATTATTGTTAATTGATCAAAAATTTGTTAGTTTCCCTTGATAAGTGAATTTCCAATTAATAACAATATTTTTCCAGCTTTTAATTATACTGCTGGCATATTTTATTACAACATAATACTAATTAGCTTTATTTTCCTAGGAGATGATATGTATACAAAACTCTTCTCATAAATAAGATCTTTATATATATATATGTATCTTTATATATACACATATATTAAATCAACATATGCCCATACCCAAATTTCATTAAAATCTGTCATAATGAATTCTGGAGATAATGGACCAAATATGGAAGTTCTTTTAATTTTGAACACCAGTATTGTTGTTTCTGTTGACTAATGCTCATTTGTCTGACCTATAGTCGGCCCAAGACCACAAAATTCCTCATGGCAAGGAGCGCAAGGTATGCCTGTCATTGGCAATAGCCTTGAACACCATACAGGTGACAGTACGATTTAACTCAGTTCCGTCCCCAATTTTGATAGAGATTGCAATGGGGGGTGTTATCTTCCCCTACCACTATCCTCTCCAGAGAACTTCCAGCTCGCCAAACATTTAGTGACCCCATGCACATGGACACTATACATTTACAAACATCCATGCCTTCTTTGAGATTCAAACCCGGGCCCTTCGGCATGGCAGTCAGCGATGCTAACCGCTATACCAGTTGGGCAGTGAACATCAGTGTAACATAAGATACTGGATAAAATTTAATTATTTTTAATTGTTTAGATTAAATATCAGATAAAATACTGGACCTCTGGTCTAGAGAAATCCATTATCAAAAATTAGGGTCTAAACTTCTGATCTACTAACATCCATGCTGCATGAAACAGAATAATTAAGTCTCCGAAAAGCTTCTCCTGAAATAAATACTACCAAATAATGGAAAGTGGGTTCATCACAAAAAAAAAGCACATTTTGTATTCACAGTACAAGATTAAAGACCAACAAAAGCAATATTTGATTTGACAGTATGACTGAGGACTATAATAGCCTGAAAATTGCAGTGATTTATCGAATTTGTCTGGTAAGAACATCAGAACATCCATAAATTTTATCATGGCTAGAAGCACAATATTGCATTTGTTGTTGGGATGGCCCTGGGTTATCTTATAAATGATAGTATGACTACATGGTTCCATCTCAATTTTGAAGAATTTCCTGACTTATGGGTCCAAGGGTCTCTTACACTTACTTCCCTATCACCAAACTACTTGAGAGGACTTCTGGCTTGCCATAAAGTATACCCATGTTGTAAAGATACTATACATATACAAACATTCAAGCCTTCTTTGGGAATTCAAACTCGGCCCAACAACATGGCAACACAAAAATATGGATGTTATGTAATGGCTCTGAATACTATAATGTAATGTCTTGGTACAGCTGTACCATTGCCATGGGTATTTCTAACTTCACACCATTACTTTTGTAGAGTAACCAGAAAATACAGTGAAACTAGTCATGAAGTTACACACTAGCACGATTTCAGTATTTCAGCTTCGTATATACTCGATAAAATATGTTCATTTTAATTTATGCTGTAGCAAAATGTCAATCAACCAGTAACTTTTAAAAGAAGACAAGGTATTCCAGTAGTATTTAAAATGTTAATAGTGTGTCCCTGTGTTATGCCTTATATATATATATATATTAAAAAAGAATTACTTTTATCTTCAGTTGCATGTGATCCAAATTTCCACATTGAAGTAAGCAACTTTTCAGTAGCTTCTATAGTGTCATTAGAGACAGCAAACAAATCATCTATTGTCATTAAAGAAGCCAACTGGCAAAGACTATAACACAGCTGTAAGAAAACACATTTACCATTTCAATTGAAAAAAAAAGAGGTAACTAAGACTTTAAAAAAAATTATATATATATATATATACACACACATATATACTGTAATGTATTAAAATACAAAAATAATTACAATACGGAAAAGGTTGTATTATCACTGTCAAATTCAATTTTTTTCAAATTAAGCTTTCATACTTACTTGGTCATTCAAATTTTCTTGATGTTTAAGTTCTTTAAAATTAACATCTGCAGTTGCTGAAGAAAGAGCAAAGAGAAAATGTTTCCATATATTTGGTAATAAGGATCCATACAATTCTCGAAACTCTAAAACCGTCAAAGCTTGAGCAGCACTGATACGAACTTTAAAATTAGGGGATTTTAAAGTGTTCAACAATGAGTGTAACAAATCATCCTAAACAATAAAATAAGATAGTAAATGCAAAATTTTAAAATGATGAATGATATTTCATATCTGATACTGGTATGTACATAAAAAAGTACTTACATAGTGCAACCACCTTAGTCACCAAATTTTCAAAATGTGCCAAACTTTGGCAATCATGCTCATAACAAGCCTTCAGTCAAGCAACACCACCATCATATGCATTCTCTTTTGCTGTATCCCAAGTTCTAACAGTTTTTATAAAAGAAATCATGATATTTTTTGCCTTGGTTTTAAAGCAAGAGCTTGTGGAATTTGCCAGCAATGAAAGAAACTGCTATAAAATTTCTGCAGGAATATAGAATTTTGTTGAAAATTTTCTAAAGGGAACAATGAAGAAATGTATTTCTTAAAAAACTGCTGATGCTGAGGTTTCCACAAATGCAAGTCTCTGCAATTCTGTGATTTTTTTAAACAAAAACATTTCACTTTTTTTTTCTTTTTTTTTTTTCAGAAGAATAGGGCAGGAAAATTACAGAAAGATTTGAAACAGATATATCCATTAACAATTCCTTTGCCTTCAAGAAATTTAAAAAAATGTTTGTATATATATTAGAGTTTAATTAAGAGAAAAGAATGTAACAAGAAAAAAATAATAATTATTTTTGTTGAAGATGCAAAATGTGAAAATGCAGCATCAGTCAAAACCAATTACTTTTGGGATACATGGCAATCTTTGAACATTTGCTATACAAAAGCACATAACATTTATTACAAACAGTTATTGTTTGGCCACCACAATATTTGTATCTTTTATTTTTGTTTCCTGAATTTTTCTCAAAATTGTGATTTGTGGGATCCTTTCATGTTTCACTTTGAAAAGAAGAAGATTGCCTAACACAATCAGTATACGAAGATGACAGCTGCAAATTCCAGAATATTTATCCTTGTTTTCAGCAGTGGCAGCACAGCACTTCTTTGAAAATTTAACAGGGAAGTTTTGGAGTCTACAGCAATCTTCTAAAATTTCCATACATTTGATATAGCTACGTCAATAAAATTCGTAAAAATAGGCCTCCACCATTTCTTAACTTTTACTAGCTCTCTATATACATACATTGCAATAAAATTGTCCAGAAGGTCCACACTATCCATATATTTGTTGTAATTTCTGATGAGTTTAGGTTTTATGGATATAGATTTGTTTTCTATTTTGTGTACCTCTTGGCCACTGCTATAACGAGCTGCTTTATCAAATGAGGTGTCATATGTTCCACATTCTTTTTCCTCAGTTTTATTTACACCTATGATAAGACAATTTCCTAATTTGTATTCAAAAATTTGTTCCAGCTCATTCAATTTTGATAACAACATGTCTGACATAAAGAGAGTTCTCAAAATATACATACTGATTTGAATTCCACCACACTTAAAAAACCTGTTACGGCATCTCCGAAAGTCCAAAATCAGTCAATATCTTTGAAGGCTTTCTTGAATATATATTAAAATGATATATGTACTATTCATAAAAACATAAAACACCAAACTTTACACTCAAAATGAATGGGTTTTCCTCTGAGAAACATTTTGCATGATTGTCTACCAAAATATCATTTGTCATCTATAGAGAGATGTGTCGAAAAAAAATATTCTGCATGAAACTGCATTTAAAATATTTAAACAAAGACAAAACCTCAGCAAGTTCTTCATTTTTATCCAATGCATTACTATCAGGTCAATGCAATTTCTTCTTGATATTAGTATACGTAGAACTTGTCATTTCTGAGCATACTAATGGATTCTTTGTGGACAGGCCATTGAGTGTACAGGAGAACACTTTTTCCAATTTCTTTTTTAGACAAGTCGGAATTTATTTTATCATTTCTTGATGAATCCTATACACTGTTACATTTTTTTTTACGTGAAAAAATCTCGATCTCACCTAAAACATCTTTCTGCATTTTAAAATTATCAACCTGACACATCATCATCGATGCATTCCATATCAGTCACAATGTATGGCTCTAGGAAAATCACTATTAAATCTATTTCACTCAATTATCATCATCTTATTCTAAAACAACATATTCATCTAAGTTTTCATAAATTATAATGCTTCATTCAACATTAAAAAACACTGTCTTAGATATTAATTATTTTAGAACAGCTGTTTTATGTAATCTGTAATGAAAATCTGTATGTATTCATAAAGACACTGCTTTGAAATGACATTGCATCTTCACGACATTTAAAAAAAACACATATTTATACTTGAAAAACACATATTTAAAGACAAAATAATAACTTTACTTGATGGCATTATACAGTTTAATGTTAGAAGATTGGCGTGTCTTCATAAAATTGTTTGATTGGCTGTGCCCTCTATGATATCTACTCAAAATTAAAAGAAAAAAAAAACTTTGCAAAATATATATCCAAAGCTATCATTTATTTTTATGAAAATTTTCAATGTGAGAGAATCTTCTTCTTCCTCC